>JAKWJD010001759.1:14312972-14497907 GCA_027705065.1 Solanum peruvianum
TTGGATTGTAATGCCAAAACTGTCGGACGTTAGCCAAGCCTGGGACAGATCCGTTAGTGTGGGAGGGTGACTACACTTCCAATTCGGTGCGTATTATCTCCCTTCTTCGGCTAAGAAAAATGGTTAGTAAGGGGTGTTTAGCTTTCTTGGCACATCTCAAGGATGACACTACTCAAGTTCCCTCGATTGAGTCAGTTCGGTAGTCCGTGAGTTTTGGATGTGTTCCCTGCAGATCTTCTGGTATGCCACCAGATAGGGATATTGACTTCTGTATCGATCTTGAATCGGGCACACGCCCCATTTCTATACCCCCTTATAGATGGCTCCCGCGGAGTTAAGAGAGTTAAAGGCACAACTTCAAGAGTGTTGAGCAAAGGCTTCATTAGACCAAGTGCATCTCCTTGGGGTGCTCCGGTTTTGTTTGTGAAGAAGAAGGATGGGATTTTTCGGATGTGCATAGACTACCGGCAGTTGAACAAGGTAAACTTATTAAGAACAAGTATCCTCTTCCTCGCATTGATGACTTATTTGATCAAACTACAAGGTGCTTGTGTCTTCTCGAAGATCTACTTGAGATCCGGTTATCATCAATTGAAAATACGGGCAACGGATGTGCCAAAGACCGCTTTCCGACTAGGTATGGGCATATGAAATTGTAGTGATGTCCTTTGGTCTTACAAATGCCCCCGCTGCTTTCATGAGCTTGACGAATGGGATTTTTAAGCCATATTTGGACCTCTTTGTGATCGTATTTGTAGATGATATACTGGTATATTCTAAAAGTAAGAAGGAACATGAGGAGCATTTGAGGATTGTGTTAGAAATGTTGAGGGAGGGAAAAAGCTTTATGCCAAGTTCTCTAAGTGTGAGTTTTGGCTAGATGCAGTGTCCTTCTTGGGGCATGTAGTTTCTAAGGATGGAGTGATGGTAG
Organism: Solanum peruvianum; assembly: GCA_027705065.1. Classification (NCBI taxonomy): domain Eukaryota; kingdom Viridiplantae; phylum Streptophyta; class Magnoliopsida; order Solanales; family Solanaceae; genus Solanum; species Solanum peruvianum. Next base: position 14,313,904 of record JAKWJD010001759.1, read on the forward strand.
ATCCTTCTAAGATTGAGACAGTGAAAAATTGGGTAAGACCTACTAATGTGTCAGAGATAAGGAGCTTTGTGTGGGTTAGCTAGCTACTACCGCCGATTTGTCAAGGGATTCTCTTCTATTGCTTCCCAATGACGAACTTGACTAAGCAGAATGTTCCATTGGTATGGTCGGATGAGTGTGAGGAAAGCTTTCAAGAAATCAAGACTTTGTTGAACCGCCGCCCTATCCTTACCTTGCCAGTGGTAGAGGTAAGAATTTCATTGTCTATTGTGATGCATCCTATTCGGGTTTGGGTTGCAGTGCTAATGCAAGAGAAGAATGTGATTGCTTATGCTTCAAGACAATTAAAGGTGCATGAACGTAACTATCCAACTCATGACTTGGATTGGCCGCGGGGTGGTGTTTGCATTAAAACAATGGAGACACTATTTATATGGGGTTAAGTGTGAAGTCTATACGGATCATCGTAGCCTTCAGTATGTCTTTACTCAGAAAGATTTGAACTTGAGACAGAGGAGATGGATGGAAACTACTGAAGGACTACGACATCACTATTTTGTATCATCCGGGGAAGGCGAATGTTTGTTGTAGCGGATGCTTAAGTAGAAAGGCCGGAGAAAGCATGGGAAGTCTAGCTTATTTGCAAGCTTCTAGACGCCCATTGGCTAGAGAAGTGCAGATTTTGGCTAATGACCTCATGAGGTTAGAAGTAAATGAGAGAGATGGAGGATTGTTAGCTTGTGTGGAGGCAAGATCCTCCTTCCTTGACAAGATTAAAGGGACAGCAAGTTTGATGATGAGAAATTGATCCGGATTATGAGAAAAAGTGTTGCAGGAGAGGCTAAAGAAGCAACAATTGATGAGGAAGGTGTTTTGAGGATTAAGGGAAGGGTATGTGTACCCCGCGTCGGTTGATTTGATCAACACTATTCTGACAGAGGCTCATAGTTCCGGATATTCATACATCCTGGTGCAACCAAGATGTATCGTGACCTAAAGCAACACTTCTGGGGGGTAGAATGAAGCGAGATATTGTTGAGTTTGTTGCCAAATGTCCAAAACTGTCAACAAGTAAAGTATGAAACACCAGAGGCCCGGAGGAACACTTCAGAGAATGCCCATTCCTGAATGGAAGTGGGAGATAATCGCAATGGACTTTGTGGTTGGTCTTCCAAAGACAATGGGTAAGTATGACTCCATTTGGGTGATTGTTGATAGGTTAACTAAGTCTGCCATTTCATTCCGGTCAAGGTGACTTACAATGCAGAGAAGTTAGCAAAATCTACATCTCAGAAGTCGTTCGATTGCATGGGGTTCCACTATCCATCATATCAGATAGAGGTACGCAGTTTACTTCTAAGTTTTGGAAAACATTGCATGCTGAATTGGGTACTAGGTTGGACCTTAGCACGGCATTCACCCTCAGACCGATGGTCAGTCTGAGTGAACGATTCAAGTGTTGGAGGATATGCTTCGTGCATGCGTGATAGAGTTTGGTGGCCATTGGGATAGCTTCTTACCTTTGGCAGAGTTTTCATACAATAATAGCTATCACTCTAGTATTGATATGGCTCATTTGAAGCATTGTATGGGAGGAGGTGTAGATCTCCCATTGGTTGGTTCGATGCATTTGAGGTTAGACCTTGGGGTACTGACCTCTTGAGGGATTCATTAGATAAGGTGAAGCGCATTCAAGAAAAGCTTCTAGCGGCCACAAGTATACAAAAGGAGTATGCAGACCGAAAGGTTAGAGACTTGGAGTTCATGGAGGGTGAACAAGTCTTGTTGAAGGTTTCACCCAAGAAAGGGGTGATGCGGTTTGGCAAAGAGGTAAGCTAAGTCCAAGGTATATTGGACCATTTGAGGTACTAAAGCGAGTAGGGGAGGTGGCTTATGAATTAGCCTTACCTCCAGGGCTGTCCGGAGTGCATCCGGTGTTTCATGTGTCCATGTTGAAAAGATACCATGGAGATGGAAACTACATTATCCGTTGGGATTCAGTTTTGCTTGATGAGAATTTGACTTATGAGGAGGAACCGGTTGGTATATTAGATAGAGAAGTTCGCAAGTTGAGGTCGAGAGAGATTGCATCCATCAAAGTTCAATGGGAGAAATCGACCGGTTGAAGAGGCTACTTGGGAGAAGGAGGCAGATATGCAAGAAAATACCCACATCTGTTTACAGATTCAGGTACTCCCTTTCGCCATTGTTTTTCTTCTTTTGATCGTTCGGGGACGAATGATGGGTAAATTGGTATATATTGTAACGACCTGTTTAGTCGTTTTGAGCAGCAGATTTAATTCTGGAAAAAACTGGCCAAGACACGGGCACTGCGACGGACCGTCACAGGCACGACGGCCCGTCTAGGGTGCGTCGTTTCAGCATACTTAGAATTCTGAAATTGGATACTGAAAATCGACTCTCTGTAATTGTGACGGACCTGCAGGACGTGCCGTCACACACGACGAAGAACCGTCGTGAGTTCCCGTTGCAAAACACTTCAACTTTTGATAATTTGGTACAAGAAACGAGTTTCTGAACGTCAGGACGGAGGTGCAGGACGGACCGTCACTGGTGTGTGACGGCGTCACAGTTCACCTGGATTTGGGAGGCTGCGACGACCATCGTGACGGACCGTCGCAGTCACGACGGCCGTCACAGGTTGCGCAAATCCAGGAAGATTAGGATTCCTCTACCGTTTTAAGGGTCGTTTTGGACTATTCTTTCCTTAATTATAAAGATTGAGGGTTAATATTAATAAGTCTAATTACTGGGGGTTAAAAGAGTAACCTTAAGTTAATTAGTGGGTTCTATTGTCCTCTTTTAGTCTTAATTATATGATAATTAGGATAAAGGAAAAGGGTTTGAATAAAACAAAACAGAAAGAATCAAGAGAAAGAGAGGAATCGATCGAGAGGCTGAGGAGAAAACAAAGCTTTGGAAATTCTTGCTTGATCACTAGTCTTCGGTGGAGGTAGGTTATGGTTTCAGCTATTCGTAGTAGACTCTTAATAGCGCATGATATGTATTGGTAGTATTGTAAAACTGTCTATATGCTTAATTGTATGCTTGCATGAATATGATTATGTGATTTTGATAAAACAAGCATGATGAAAACCATTGAATCCCAAATCTTGAAAGAAACTTTAATCTATGTTATTAATGATGATGCCTTGGGTATAAAAGAAGGCTTGATGAATTGAAGTAATGGGATTGATGATGCCTTGGTATAGAGAAGGCTTGATGAACGGATATAGAACGAATTTAGTGGATCGGAGTGTCACGTTCCGACACATAGTAATAGTGGATCGGAGTGTCACGCTCCGACACATAGTAATAGTGGATCGGAGTGTCACGTTCCGACACATAGTATTAGTGGGACGGGGTGTCACGAACCAACACGTAGATATAGGGGATCGGAGTGTCACGTTCCGACACATATAGAGGATCGGAGTGTCACGTACCGACACATATAGGGATCGGAGTGTCACGTTCCGACACATATAGGGGATCGGAGTGTCACGTTCCGACACATATAGGGGATCGGAGTGTCACGTACCGACAAATAGTGGTAGGGGATCGGAGTGTCACGTACCGACACAAGAGGAAGAAAGATAATGAATCTTGAAAGATGATAATATACTCAACATAATGAACTTAATTCCCAAATGAGTATGGTATTGAGGCTTGAGCCCTCATGGATGAACTTGATGGTATTATTGACGATTATAATACCTGTTGTTGCTACATGTTGAGTTTATAGTTGGTTTATAATATTACTGATATATATATTATCTTCTATTTTGAGTTGGCCGATGATATCTACTCAGTACTTGTGGTTGTACTGACCCCCTACTTTTATGTTTTCTTCTTTGTTATTTATGAAATGCAGCAAACGTTCCGTCAACTTCAACACAACAGTAACTCGAGCCATTTTTCGTCATCCCGGATCTTCAGGGTGAGCTAATGCTTCTAGCTTGGACTGGGTCTTCTTCAAGTCTTGATGCCTTGAACTTCCGGCATGGACTAGCTTTTTAGTTATTTTTGTTCTTAGACATTCCTAGTTAGTAATTTGAAATAGATGTTCTTGTGATGATGACTTCCAGATTTTGGGGATATTAATAATAGTTTCGAATTGTTTTATTAATGAGTTTAAGTCTTCCGCATTATTTTCTGTTGATATATCTTGAAATGTTAGGGTTGTTTGGTGGTTCGCTCACATAGGAGGGTTGTGGGTGCCAGTCGCGTCCCCGATTTGGGTCGTGACAAAATCAAAGCCCTTTCTTTAGCTCTCCAAGCAAACATGTAAGATATATCAACACCAAGATCCAACTTCATATCTTTTTTTATGTCAGAAGGTGTGTATTTCCTTTTATGATCTATCAATTTAGGCTTAACAATTCTACCAACTAAGTTGTTTGTTATTTATCGTTGTGAATAGACTCTATCTTTCAGTGAACATGTATATTCAGCGTTGAACACTATTATTCTAAACATTCCTGATTTATTAGTATCTGAGTCTTTCATTAACCAGATTCATTAATTGGAGAAACATACAAGTGTATAATTATAATAAAATAATTAAGATATGCAGATAAGTCAAAATTATACACCTAATAACAGTTGAACAGATTTTTACAAATGATGTTACCTGATTGAATTTGACCTTTTTGTCTTAAACAAGAATCGTTTCACAATTACATATTGCTCCTTCACGCACTTCAGTGTAGCTTTATTATTATACACTTGATCTACTTTTATATACTTATATGATGTATCAGTAATCACCACACTCCAATTCCCCATTTGAAAGGTATTGAGGGGTTTACTATCTCTGCAACTGTCAGTTTCTGTTTTTCAAGTTTCTCAAAATCAGTTATACAAAGTGATTTCATAATACCAGATGTTGCGTTAATTGAGCTTTCACAAAGTTCATTGTTTGATAACGCGTACTAGAGATAGTTATACAAAGGGGGTATTTGTTAAATTCATTTATAGACATTTTTTGGCATAACATATACCCGCATCCCCATCTCATTGTGTATCACCACCCTAGTACTTCTCTTATCAACCTTATATTCAATTTCTAGTACCTTCACAATTACATCCACAGATAGTTGAGTTGCAAATATATTATATATCTATGTAAAAGAAGCATTTTCTCTAAAAACAACTCCCTCAATAACATAGTCAACTTAACAGTTTGCATCATCTCATTTTCCAGAATGTATTACCAAGATAGATATGGAAGACATTCCTGTACACAATCAAATATCAGTATAAATTAGTTGTTATTAATAAATTTATACATACACTAATTATACAATTTTACAAATCAAAGTCACTTAATAACTAACTACACATAAACTACAAATATCAATGAATTATACATATTCAAATAGCAATTCAACTAAAACTAATTATACAATTTTACAAATCTAAATCACTCTATACAAACTAAATTATACAAAAATTAACTTTATATAATTAATCACTGAAACAACTTAGTTATACATTTGCAAATATAACAGTCTATGTTTATACGAAGACTAACTTATACAATCACTTACTACACATAAACTACAAATATCAATGAATTATACATATACAAATCGTAATTCAACTACAACTAATTTATACAATCACTCTATACAAACTAAATTACACAAAAACTAATTTTATATAATTAATCAATGAAATAGCTCAGTTATACATTTACAAGTTTAACAGTCTATATTTATACGAACACTAACTTATACATTCACTAACTACACATAAACTACAAATATTAATGAATTATACATATGCAAATCTCAATTCAACTGAAACTAATTTATACAATTTTACAAATCTAAATTGCTATATACAAACTAAATTACACAAAAATTGACTTTATACAATTAAACACTAAGACAACTCAGTTATACATCTACAGCTATAACAATCTACGTTTATACGAACACTAACTTATACAATCACTAACTACACATAAACTACAAATATCAATAAACTATACATATACAAATCACAATTTAACTAAAACTAATTTATACAATTTTACAAATCTTAATCACTCTTTACAAACTAAATTATACAAAAAATAATTTTATACAATTAATCACAGAAACAGCTCGATTATACATATACACATATAAAAGTCTACATTTATACGAATACTAACTTATACAGTCACTAACTAGACATAAACTACAAATATCAATGAATCAGACATATTCAAATCGCAACTCAACTAAAACTAATTTATACAACTTTACAAATTCAAATCACTCTATACAAAATAAGCACAGGAAATAATTGAAACATACATTTAATCAAAGTTTTGATTATCGATTAAGATTTGAATTTTGATTAAACAATTTATACAATTGAAGCAGTTTGTTCGACCTAAATATCAATCGACTGAATCGAATCTCCAGAGCATAAATCAAAAAAGAGATGAAACTATATACCTAAACTGAATGGATTCATTGTATTATGTACCTATTGTATAATTAGTGATGAAATATACGCTACTTCGACGATCTCAGAAGAAAATTGAATTGTCGGTGGTGATTTGAGATCAGAGTTACTCAATTCTGTTGCAAAATGAAAGTTCTCAATTCTATTGCAGAAGGAAGGTACTCAATTCTGCTGCGTGAATTAAGATATTTATGCCCACCGATTATCGCCATTTACTTTTAAAAAATTGAATTCTTTTTTTATAAGATATTATAGCTGTAGTAACTAGCTACTATTTGTAATTATTAAACTTTAGTTAAATTAAATAATATTTTTAAATATAATGACTAATTGTGAAAGTTCCCTAAAATAATTAAGTAAGCAACTTATAACGTATTAGATAGAAAACCACAAAATAATTAACCAAAACAACTTACTAACTAATAAATACAATATTATACATTAACGTATTAACCTTGTATAATAGTGCGTGTAAAAATTGAAATTCATTTACACACAAACATAAACTAAATCAGGAAACAAACTTATCTTGACCTTCTTTTTAACCAGTTTCTAAAAAAGGACAATTGACTTCAACTTTTTCATTTTACTCGTGATAAAATAAGTATATGCTCATAATGATTTACAACTTATTTTAGTAAATAAAATTTAAAAAATCGAATCTAAAAATGTGTGCCAATGAAAGTACTTTATAAATATATAGTGATATTAATATTTAATATTGCTATATATAGAAGAACTATAATAGAATTTCATATGTTTTATTTGATTAGTGTTTTTTTTCATTTCAATCTGTTTCAAAAGATATCATCCTATTATAATTATTATTATAATTATAACTAATTTTTTTATCTCTTATTAAAATAATTTAAAAGCACATAATATAAATATATAAATTAAATCAGAAGCTTTAAAGGTTTTTTAAAAAACATATCATATCAAATGAATCAAATATTGTGACATAAAATTGAAAAGTTAGGAAGTAATATATATATATATATATATATATATATATATATATATAGAGAGAGAGAGAGATTATTTAATAAATGTAGCAGGTCTTAATTAGGGTGTTAAGTTACGTGTGTTACTTTTATTCATGTGTTGAACAACTCCACATTTGTGAACTTTCCTCCTCTTCTTCCTCCCAACTCTAAATAACAACTATATATAGACACCAAAACATAGGCACAAAACATCAACCATATTTACATATTTAATTAATTTGAAAAGTTTGATATCGATCTACATCTTGAAGATGAATAGCTACAACCAAAAGCAGGCTGAATCAGGATCATCACAGGCACAGCAGCAGGCAAGTGCTTTTGTGGCACCACCACCACCAGCTGGTTATCCAACTAGAGATGTACAATCCCATTCATCTGTTCCACTTACTACTCAATCCAGAGGCGATGGATTTTGGAAAGGATGGTTAGTAATTCCATTCTCTGCTCTTTTTTTTTAAAAAAAAAGAAAATTAATAACTGTTGCAAATACTTTTGCAGTCAATTAATTTTTTTTCTATTGATGTTATTAGAAGGGTTATATCTAAAAGTACACTTTCTTTTTAGGTGAGTCTTAAAATGAATGAAATATTTTTATGTTAAGTAATAATTTAATTATAATATAATTATTATTTTTAATAAAATAATTTATAATCACATAAATTTATGTCATTCATTTTGAATCACAAATATTATAGTCATTTTCTCTTTTTTAAACTTCTTATCGAATTGAATAATCTCACATAAAATGAGATAAAACGAAAAAAAAATATCTTATTTTACGTCAATATAAAAATGGATTAATAGCTACCTACTAATATGTGCATTTTTAATATTGCCTAATTCTAATAAGCTAGTATGTATGAAATCTGTTGGGAATTTAAACACACAACACACACAAATAATCTAGAGAAAAGAGAAACGGAACACAAACAGGACACACAAGAATTTAACGTGGTTCGGTTTCCCTACTCCACGACTGTAACAGGAGGATTTTATTTCACTTGTGCTCCTTGAAAATTACAATACAAGGATCATATTTATAGGAAAACCAAATGGTTAACCTAGGGTTTCAGTAATGGGTCGGGCCGGCTCACAAGCCTCCACAAAGCCCAACAATCTCCCACTTGGAGGCTTGAAGAATTTCAACTGTCATCCACTTAGAACACCTGTATGTCTAGTAATCTTTTTCAACTTTCTCCTGCTACAGCGGCCTTCTCATCAGTCAACTGAAAGGCCCGTTGAAGCTCCCCGAAGCTTCAACACATCAGTCACGGCTGAAACTGCCCTTGACTCGTCCTCGGTCCCTACCGGCTCCCACTTGAGACACGAACTGCCGGATCCTAAAACTCCCTGAGAACAAACACTCTCCATACTCAGCAAGATATTTTCTGGAGACGTATCAACAGCTGGAATACTGGTTCTCTTGACCCACTGTCTTCTAGGAGCCTTGGCTGAAGCACGGCCGGTGCTCCCACTGCCACAAACGCCTCTGACTGGTCTTCCTGAACCTTTCCTTGCTCGTTCATCCTGAATCTGACCTGTGGCTCTGGGTTTCTTTCTTGCAAAGACAACCTTCTTCTGCCCACGAGATTCTGTGAACCGGACTTTGTTTTCTTCTGAACTGGGACGGTCACTCCCTCAGACGGTAATCCGACAATATACAACGATCCTCTTTTTGTTCCACGAGCCATGACAAGATTGCCCCTCACGACCTTCCACTGCCCATTTCCGAACTTCACATGATGTCCCTGTTCATCCAACTGCCTAACAGAAATCAAACTTTTCGTCAAGCTTGGAACAACTCTGACATCCTTCAAGGTCCAGAAACCGACTGGCGTCTTCAGCACCATGTCACCCATGCCCGTAATATCAAGAGCTCTATCATCTGCAAGCCTTACCTTTCCAAAGTCTCCAATAACCAGATTCTGCAATGCTTCACTGCTGTGGGTAGCGTGAAAAGAAGCACCAGAATCCATGACCCAGGAATCCACATTGCTCTCCGCGCAACAGATAAACAAATCCTCGTTGGCGCTGTCTTCTGCAATGTTGACTTGTTTGTCTTTCTGGCATTGATTCCTGAAATGCCCCACCTCCTTGCAGTTCCAACATGTTACAACCTGAGCCATCCCGAGCCTTCGACTGACTCCTTCTTCGGTTCCTGCTCCCACTACCTCTGTTATTTCCTCTGTCTCTGACGACGTTTAGCATATCACCTGATGATTCTCCAGAACTCCTTCTTCTGACATCCTCGCCAAGAACGAGATCACGAATCTTCTCAAAGGTGAATCCATTAGGTCCCACTGAACTGGCAACTGCTGTAACCGTTCCGGACCAACTGTCAGGCAATGATGATAACAGTAGTAAAGCTTGAACTTCATCATCGAACTTAATGCCAACTGACAAAAGTCTGGCTAAGATCGAATTCAATGAGTTGATGTGCTCGGTAACTGAACTGCCTTCCTTCATCTTTGTGTTCACCAACTCTCTAATCAGAAAAATTTTGTTTGCTGCAGATGGCTTCTCGTACATGTTAGACAAGGCTTCCAAGATGCCTTTCGCTGTCTTCTCCTTAAGATGTTGAACGCAACATTCTTGGTCAACGAGAGTCGGATAACTGACATAGCTTTCCGATCCAAAACTGCCCACTCTGCATCAGACAATTTTCCTTGCTTGTCACCCAACACTACGTCCAAATCTTTCTGAACCAGCAAATCTTCAATCTGCATCTTCCACCAACTGAAATCTGTACCATCGAACTTCTCAATTCGGAACTTCCCATCTTCTGCCATCTCAAAGGACTAAATGAGATACTCGGTACAACTAATTTCAGATCTTGGTAATTTCGTCAGAAATATTGCACCACAAAAAACCGCACCTTCGGCAATTCCCTTAACGGCGTCTACAGACAGCGGGCGGCGATTTGGACGATGCTCACGATCTGGACGCTCGCGGCTGGATTCTGAGGCTCCTCGACGCGGCGGCCACTGGACGGCAGCGGCGTTCTCTGCCTCGCTACTGCTGCGCGGCTTTCTCCCTCGCTGGGCTACGATCTGCGGCAGATCTCCTTCGATCTGGGCTGCCTGGTTCGCGGCGGCTGCTGCTCGCGAATGGCGGTTCCAGATCCTCGGCGTCTTGCACGGCTTAGCTTGCGAACGGCGGCGGCACACTCCTTCCCGACGCGGCGGCCAACGGAACGGCGCGACGGACAGCACACGGACGACGGCTGTTCGCACCCTGCGCGGTTCTCCTAGCCGGCTGCTGCTTGAGGTTACCCACACGGTAACGGCGGCTCTCCTCCCTGCACACAGTTCTTCACACAAGAACCCTAGGTGACAATTTCTCACAGTTTGTGTTACAGTGTTGTTGAAACCTCGCTCTGATACCAATTGTTGGGAATTTAAACACACAACACACACAAATAATCTAGAGAAAAGAGAAACGGAACACAAACAGGACACACAAGAATTTAACGTGGTTCGGTTTCCCTACTCCACGACTGTAACAGGAGGATTTTATTTCACTTGTGCTCCTTGAAAATTACAAATACAAGGATCATATTTATAGGAAAACCAAATGGTTAACCTAGGGTTTCAGTAATGGGTCGGGCCGGCTCACAAGCCTCCACAAAGCCCAACAATGAAATCTCATAAGGCTCCTTTTTGCTTATTAAGTGGGTGGACCCAAATTTCATCTTTTGCGTGTGAATCAATTTGTTGACCCACAAAACAAGAAGAATAAATAACTATCGTCTCACCCAATTAATTTTTCCTTTTCAGAAAAAAAAAATATTTTGTATCTCACACAATTGAGATCTTTCATGTCAACAAACCTATCTTGTATCGCATCACGAGATGTTAGTGGATAGAGCTTATTTCTTAGTCAAAAGTCAAAACAAAATTGAAGTGAAACAATTTACAACAAAGTGAAATAAAGTATAATAAGGATATTAATGAAATGATCACATACAAATTATAAAAAAATCTTCATTTTCTCTTGTAGTATTGGAATTACAAGTTGTATCATTTTGGGATTGTTCTTTTAAATTTTTAAAGTCCAATAGCTACTATACCCAAACTAAAAGCTAGCAAGCAATGGGAAAAGTGTTGGTACTTATTGCATGCTCAAATTTGATTAGCTTTTTTTTTGTCCGCACGAAATTACATTTTCTTTTGTGGTTTGTTGCAGCTGTGCCGCCTTGTGTTGCTGTTGTGTCTTGGATGCTTGTTTCTAACAAGTGACGCCAATTTCCCTACGAGTGTATTTGCTTTTTATACCTTGTAATAATGTTATGTTTATTTTTAATTTCTTGATGCAAAATTTATTTGGGATTTCATTATACATTCCTTTTGATGTCATTAGTTAAACATATGTAGTATGTGTTTTGAAATATTGTTTAATCAATTATTGTTCTTGGTTGTTTAGTGATTAACTTCTTGTCAATTGTTTTAATCTTTAGGTCATTGTTCTTATCTATTAATTCAATTATTTGACAAGTGGCTTGATAGGGACTAGTTAGGTATAGGGGATCAATTTGTCAAACGAAAATACGTAACGCATATTATATGCTTAAATTATATTATATTGATGGTGTCGTGTGGTTGGGGCCATTATGTTTGATTAGAGGCATGCGAGTAAATTTTAAAAGAAAAAATGTGAGATAAGGAGCTTTGTAGAAAAATCTATGTTAAATATCACTTTTTTTTAATTAGAAAATTACCCATATTCAAAATATTATTTCACAAACGTTCCATTCCATACGACTAATTTTAGAGGGGTTGGGATTTGCCTTTTGAATCAAATAAAATAAGTAGTTGGAGTGAATTATATGTAATGTTTGGTTGGTTGTAAAGAAATATCAATCTTATGTAGCATTTGGCTGGCGATTCTAGGTGATCGTTAAGTTGGAAAAAGTTAACATATTATTTCATGAGACATAAAATATGAAATAAGAATAAATGTATTAACAATACATGAACAAAAATATTTAATAATATAATTTAATTGTGAAGTAATTCTTACGTAACGATCGATCCTATAAATCACCGCATAACATTTATCTCAGCACATTATTAATTACTATGATTATGTCAGTGTCTCATGGAAAATCGACTAAATCGATCTTCTCAAACGGATTATTACTTGCTAGTTTTTTTTGTTTGATTATTAAATCGTAGAATCTACGCTACTATTGTTTATTTGATTCGACATCTTATAGAATAATAACCTCATTTTCACATATTTATACTTCCTCTGTTTAAAAAAGAATGATCCTATTTCTATTTTAGTCTATTTCACAAAGAATGACCCTTTCCTTTTTTTTGCAACACTTTGACTTTAACTTTCCACATGGTATGTTTAATGCCACAAGATTCAAGGACATTTTGGTACATTTGACATAACTTTAATTTAGAATCACAAGATTAAAATGTCTTCTTTCTTTTCTTAAACTCCGTTCCAAGTCACACTAGATCATCCTTTTTAAAACTGAGGGAGTATTATGGAAAACACTACCAGCAAGGGAAAACAAATCTGTAAAATTATTTAAACATATCAATACAACTCTTTTCTAATTCTATGATGAATAACTTAGTTATTCATGTATTAATTTGATATCAGATTTGGTTGTAAATAAAATAAAAGTTGTTTATGCATTAATTTTATATAATGTCTGATCGATTTTTAAATGTTGTGTAAAAGTTATTCATATATTACTTTTATACTCTGACTAATTGAATTTTTTGTTAATTCTAATAATTATTATTTACATAACTATGAGGAAATCTAATGTATAATTTATGTGGAATGGAAGATGAAATGAGTTATGCTAGAAATTTTAACAAGGGTGCTCAAAAATTAAAAAAAAAAAGTCTAGTGAGATTCAAACACATGAGCAAAAGCTCATCCAAAACAACTTGGACCATTAGGCTACAATAGTTTATTATATCAAGAATGTCCAGAATATATGGTTTAATCACTTCGTGTATCATTTTACTTATATATACAATATTTTTTTCGATATAGGGTATCCAATTTTACACCCTCAAAGAAAGTAAAGCAAACATGTTCAGTATTCAGGTGAACAAGAGTCCTAGACCAGATGACTATGAAATGGATTTCTTCATAGATGCTTGGAGTGCGGTGGAGGAAGATGTTACCCAGTAAGTACTAGAGTTCTTGGAGAAAAGTAAATTGCTAAGACAAATCAATGTTACCATTATAGTTCCAGAATATGCAAGTCAGTTCAGGTCAATTTCATGTTGTAATTAATGTTATTTATAAGTGTGTACCTAAAGTGTTGTGTGCAAGACGAAAAAAGATCTTCATAACTTGATAGCTGAAACACGGGCATTATTTGTGCAAGGTAGATCATTAAAGCACAATATGTTAATCTGTCATGATCTACTTTGACATTTTATAATAGGAAGATCTCTAGATGTTTTATGAAGTGTAATGATCCGTTAGGTCATTTTGAGCATTAAGATTATTTTGAATTTTTTTTTATAAAATATTAAGTAAAAATTTTGAACTAATAGGTAGCTATAATTATTTAATTGACGAAATTTTTTAAATAATTGATTTAGTTGGTGGTTAATAAACTAAGTTCATACCTTATTTAATACCTTATGTCATTTGACCCATGAAAAATAAAATATATTAGTGTAATATAGTGTTTATTATTTTCTTTCTTTCGTTTTACTCCTTGCACAAGTCGTGCGGCGTCCCACAGAAAATTCACACAGAGGAGGAAAACAAACAACATTTTTCAAGTATACTACTATCTCATCTTTGTATATGCATTCATCGATTGCAAGAATATATAATTTATTAGTATAATTATATTTGGGTGGAAAAAGAAATTGAATTAGGGATGGTATAATTAGAAATTTTGATTTCTTAATGACAGGGAACAAAAGGTAGTGAGATTATTTGGTATTGTGCGCACCTTTATGATTTACTTTAGCCAATATCCACTTAATTTGTGTTTGATATATTCTAGATCTAGGTTTTAATTTTTAAAAAAAGAAAAAGTGTGGAGTCATGGGTCTCTTTGGTATTTTTTAAAATTTGCAGTATATTTATGAATGTGGGATTATGAGCTTGTTTATTATTTTTAAAACATTGGAAAAATATACAAGTTTACAAAAATATACTATAATCCCGATACATTTTTTTAAAAAGTTTTATTATATGATAAGAGTCGAGGCAATCTGAGTAAAGTTTTGGACGTTTTTTTTTCTCCAAAGGTTTTTTATCTTCCAAGAACATCTTCTATTCTTGAAAGATGAAATCTGTGAAATCATACACTACTCATCCCCACAAATTTTTTTTCATCAACTTTTACAGCCTTTTCATCGTCCTTTATTGTAATGATATAATACTCAAAAAGCCTCTCCAAACCCTTCCCAGACCTTCATCTGTTTTTGTCAATCTTCTTTTCCAAGTTCAAAGCTCTCATCTGTGGTAAGTTGAACCTTTACTAATGTTGTTTTTTGGTAATTTTTAGCCGTATTTAATTTTTTATTTTGTTATGGTAGTGTAATGATTTAATCACCCCATTTTATAGATTGTTCTTCTTCATGTTCTTGTTTGGGATTAAATTCTCGTCGTATTTAGTGAATATTTGTTGTCTCGATTGACGTTTTTGTTTGGATAAAAATATTTAGCCCTATATGGTAGCTTTATATTTATGTCTATTTCGCCTATTGATTAAGAAATTTTTACTAGGACTTTGATAGCTTTAATGATGTTTTTATGTCTATTCCCCCTAATAATTTGAATTTTCTATTGAACTTTGATCGACTTTAATGATGTTTATGTCTATTGCATTGATGATTTTCATTGAAACTGCTATTTATTTTGCATGTCTTATTTGAGCATTACTCGGTTTATATTAATAAACTAGCGGTTGATAAATGTGTTTTTGCTTGTAGATTATAAAGTATGGTGTCACGACCCAAATCGGGGACGCGACTGGCACCCACATTTACCCTCCTATGTGAGCGAACCAACCAATCTATCCTTTAACATTCTAATATAATATCAACAAAAGAAATGCGGAAGACTTAAACTCATTAATAAAACAATTCAAAACTATTATTAATATCCCCAAAATCTGGAAGTCATCATCACAAGAACATCTATCTCAAATTGCTAAACTAAAACTGTCTAAGAAGCTAAAACAACTACTAGCTAGTCCATGCCGGAAGTTCAAGGCATCAAGACTTGAAGAAGAAGACCCAGTCCAAGCTAGACGCATTAGCTCACCCTGAATTTCCGAAGAAGTGAAGACTGGCTAGATCTACTGTTGAGTTGAAGTTGACGGAACGTTTGCTGCATTACACAAATAACAAAGAAAGAAACAAACAAGTAGGGGTCAGTACAAAACACGGGTACTGAGTAAGTATCATCGGCCAACTCGAAATAGGGAACAATATATATTAATAATAATGTAAATCAACTACAATACTCAACATGTAGCAATAACAATATTAATTCATCAATAAATACAACCGAGTTCACATATGAGGACTCAAGCCTCAATACCATACTCATATGGGAATTACGTTCATTTAGATTGAGTATGTTCATTATCTTTCAAGATTCATTATCTTTCTTCCTCTTGTGTCGGTACGTGACACTCCGATCCTCATATACTATCCTGGTACCGGAACGTGGCACCCGATCCATATACTATCCTGGTGTCGGAACGTGACACTCCGATCCTCATTCTATCCTGGTACCGGAACGTGGCACCCGATCCATAATTCTATCCTGGTGTCGGAACGTGACACTCCGATCCTCATATTCATTCTATCTTGGTACCGGAACGTGGCACCCGATCCATAATTCTATCCTGGTGTCGGAACATGACACTCCGATCCTCATTCTATCCTGGTACCGGAACGTGGCACCCGATCCCCTAATTCATCAAGCCTTCTTTTATACTAAGGCATCATCAATCTCATTATATAATATATCAAGCCTTCTTTTATACTAAGGCATCATCAATCTCATTATATAATATATCAAGCCTTCTTTTATACTAAGGCATCATCAATAACAAGTGAATTAGGGTTCTTTCAAGATTTGGGATTCAATAGCTTCATCATGCTTTGTTAATTCATCACAATTTCATATTCATATTCATGCAAGCTTACAATTAAGCACATAGTAGGGTTTACAATGCTATCAACACTTAACATTCACTATTAAGAGTTTACTACAAGTAGCATGAAAACCATAACCTACCTCCACCGAAGAATTGATCAAACAAGCTAATCCTCAAGCTGCGTTTTCTCCTCCCTCTCGATCGATCCCTCTCTTTCTCTTTGTTCTTTCTGTTTGTTTTATTCAAACCCTCTTTCCTTTACCCTAATTAGCATATAATTAAGACTAAAAGAGGACAATAGAACCCACTAATTAACTTAAGGTTACCTCTTTTAACCCCCAAGTAATTAGACTTATTAATATTAACCCCCTAACTTTATAATTAAGGAAAGAATAGTCCAAAACGACCCTTAAAACGTGTAGAGGAATCCTATTCTGCCTGGGATTTGCGCAACCTGTGACGGGCCGTCGTGCCTGCGATGGTCCGTCACGATGGTCGTCGCAGCCTCCCAAAAGCCAGGTGAACTGTGACGGTCCGTCCTGCACCTCCGTCCTGACGGTCAGAAACTCGTTTCTTGTACCACATTCTCAAAAGTTGAAGTGTTTTGCAACGGGAACTCACGACGGTTCGTCGTGGATGTGACGACACGTCCTGCAGGTCCGTCACAATTTACAGAGAGTCGATTTTCAGTATCCAATTTCAAAATTCTAAGTATGCTGAAACGATGCACCCTCGACGGGCCGTCGTGCCTGTGACGGTCCGTCGCAGTGCCCGTGGTCTTGGCCAGTTTTTCCAGAAATAAATCTGCTGCTCAAAACGACTAAACAGGTCGTTACAGTAGATACCAGTTTACCCATCGTTCGTCCCCGAACGATCAAAAGAAGAAAAACAATGGCGAAAAGGAGTACCTGAATCTGTAAACAGATGTGGGTATTTTTCTTGCATATCTGCCTTCTTCTCCCAAGTAGCTTCTTCAACCGGTCGATTCTTCCATTGAACTTTGATGGATGCGATCTCTCTCGACCTCAAGTTGCGAACCTCTCTATCTAATATAGCAACAGATTCCTCTTCATAAGTCAAGTTCTCATCCAATAACACTGAGTCCCAACGGATGATGTAGTTTCCATCTCCATGGTATCTTTTCAACATGGACACATGGAATACCGGATGCACTCCGGACAGCCCTGGGGGCAAGGCTAATTCATACGCCACCTCCCCTATTCGCTTTAGTACCTCAAATGGTCCAATATACCTTGGACTTAGCTTACCTCTTTTGCCAAACCGCATCACCCCTTTCATAGGTGAAACCTTCAACAAGACTTGTTCACCCTCCATGAACTCCAAGTCTCTAACCTTTCGGTCTGCATACTCCTTTTGTCTACTTTGCGCTGCTAGAAGCTTTTCTTGAATGCCCTTCACCTTATCTAACGAATCCCTCAAGAGATCAGTACCCCAAGGTCTAACCTCGAATGCATCAAACCAACCAATGGGAGATCTACACCTCCTCCCATACAATGCTTCAAATGGGGCCATATCAATACTGGAGTGATAGCTATTATTGTATGAAAACTCTGCCAAAAGTAAGAAGCTATCCCAATGGCCACCAAACTCTATCACGCATGCACGAAGCATATCCTCCAACACTTGAATCGTTCGCTCAGACTGACCATCGGTCTGAGGGTGAAATGCAGTGCTAAGGTCCAACCTAGTACCCAATTCAGCATGCAATGTTTTCCAAAACTTAGAAGTAAACTGCGTACCTCTATCTGATATGATGGATAGTGGAACCCCATGCAATCGAACGATTTCTGAGATATAGATCTTGGCTAACTTCTCTGCATTGTAAGTCACCTTGACCGGAATAAAATGAGCAGACTTAGTTAACCTATCAACAATCACCCAAATGGAGTCATACTTACCCATTGTCTTTGGAAGACCAACCACAAAGTCCATTGCGATTCTCTCCCACTTCCATTCAGGAATGGGCATTCTCTGAAGCGTTCCTCCGGGCCTCTGGTGTTCAAACTTTACTTGTTGACAGTTTGGACATTTGGCAATAAAGTCAACAATATCGCGCTTCATTTTACTCCACCAAAAGTGTTGCTTTAGGTTGCGATACATCTTGGTTGCACCCGGATGTATAGAATACTTTGAACTATGAGCCTCTGTCAGAATAGTGGTGATCAAATCATCAACTCGGGGTACACATACCCTTCCCTTAATCCTCAACACACCTTCCTCATCGATTGTTTGCTTCTTTAGCCTCTCCTTGCAACACTTTATCTTGAATCCGGATCAATTTCTCATCATCAAACTGCTTCCCCTTAATCTTGTCAAGGAAGGAGGATCTTGCCTCCACACAAGCTAACAATCCTCCCTTCTCATTTACTTCTAACCTCATAAGGTCATTAGCCAAAATCTGCACTTCTCTAGCCAATGGGCGTCTAGAAGCTTGCAAATGAGCTAGACTTCCCATGCTTCCCGCCTTTCTACTCAAGGCATCTGCCACAACATTCGCCTTCCCCGGATGATACAAAATAGTGATGTCGTAGTCCTTCAGTAGTTCCATCCATCTCCTCTGTCTCAAGTTCGAATCTTTCTGAGTAAAGACATACTGAAGGCTACGATGATCCGTGTAGACCTCACACCTAACCCCATATAAATAGTGCCTCCATTGCTTTAATGCAAACACTACCGCGGCCAATTCCAAGTCATGAGTTGGATAGTTACGTTCATGCACTTTTAATTGTCTTGAAGCATAAGCAATCACGTTCTTCTCTTGCATTAGCACTGCACCCAAACCCGAATAAGATGCATCACAATAAACAATGAAGTTCTTGCCCTCTACCGGCAAGGTAAGGATAGGCGCGGTAGTCAACAAAGTCTTGAGTTTCTGAAAGCTTTCCTCACATTCCTCTGACCATACAAATGGAACATTCTGCTTAGTCAAGTTCGTCAATTGGGAAGCAATAGAAGAGAATCCCTTGACAAAGCGGCGGTAGTAGCTAGCTAACCCAACAAAGCTTCTTATTTCTGACACATTAGTGGGTCTTACCCAATTCTTCACTGTCTCAATCTTAGAAGGATCTACCATCACTCCATCCTTAGAAACTACATGCCCCAAGAAGGACACTGCATCTAGCCAAAACTCACACTTAGAGAACTTGGCATAAAGCTTTTTCTCCCTCAACATTTCCAACACAATCCTCAAATGCTCCTCATGTTCCTTCTTACTTTTAGAATATACCAGTATATCATCTATAAATACGATCACAAAGAGGTCCAAATATGGCTTAAAAATCCCATTCATCAAGCTCATGAAAGCAGCGGGGGCATTTGTAAGACCAAAGGACATCACTACAAATTCATAATGCCCATACCTAGTTCGGAAAGCAGTCTTTGGCACATCCGCTGCCCGTATTTTCAATTGATGATAACCGGATCTCAAGTTGATCTTCGAGAAGACACAAGCACCTTGTAGTTGATCGAATAAGTCATCAATGCGAGGAAGAGGATATTTGTTCTTAATAGTTACCTTGTTCAACTGCCGGTAGTCTATGCACATCCGGAAACTCCCATCCTTCTTCTTCACAAACAAAACCGGAGCACCCCAAGGAGATGCACTTGGTCTAATGAAGCCTTTGCTCAACAACTCTTGAAGTTGAGCCTTTAACTCTCTTAATTCGGCGGGAGCCATTCTATAAGGGGGTATAGAAATGGGGCGAGTGCCCGGTTCCAAATCAATGCAAAAGTCGATATCCCTATCCGGTGGCATACCAGGAAGATCTGCAGGGAACACATCCAAAAACTCACGGACTACCGAAACCGACTCAATTGAGGGTACTTGAGTAGTGTCCTCCTTGAGATGAGCCAAGAAAGCTAAACACCCTTTACTAACCATTTTCTTAGCACAAAGAAAGGATATGATACGCACCGGATTGGAAGTGTAGTCGCCCTCCCACACTAACGGATCTGTCCCAGGCTTGGCTAATGTCACAGTTTTAGCATTACAATCCAAGATCGCAAAATTTGGAGAAAGCCAAGTCATACCCAGAATTACATCAAAGTCACCCATTTCTAAAATAACCAAATCTACATAAGTGTTGCTCCCCACAAAGTTCACCAAACAAGACCTATATACCTTTTCAACTACCACAGACTCACCCACCGGAGTAGAAACACGAATAGGCATATCAAGTAATTCACAATGTAAATTTAGACCATTAGCAAATGATGAAGATACATATGAAAACGTGGAGCCAGGGTCAAATAATACAGATGCCATGCAATCACAAACCAAAAGATTACCTGTGATAACAGCATCAGACGCCTCCGCCTCAGATCTCCCAGGGAAAGCGTAACAATGGGCCCTGTCGTTTGTCTGTCCATTGCCCCTACCATGTTGTGTCGTAGTGGCTCCCATTTGACCATCACCTCTGCCGTTTTGGTGACCACCATTACCTCGGCCACCACGCCCTCCAGAATAACGGCCTCTACCATGACCACCTCTACCTCTAGCTATTGGGGGCCGATAACTCTGTTTTGGACAATATCTCTTAATATGTCCAATCTCCCCACATCCATAGCACTCTCTGGGTCCATGCATAGGTCTCTCAGAGAAGTGTTGGCCGGTCTGAGGTGGACCCCCAACTACAGTCTGTAGTGAAGACTGAATTGGTTGAACTGAGTGACCTCCGGAGCTCTGTCCTCTAGAGTAAGAACCATTAAACTCACCTCCCCTTCGAAACCTTTTTGATGTCGATGTCGTGGTGAAGTCATCTGGTTTCACTCCTTCCACCTCTATCACAAAGTCCACCACCTCTTGGAAGGATGTTGCCGTTGCCGCTATCTGTAAGGCTGAAATTCGCAATTCTGATTTCAACCCCTTCACAAAACGGCGGATCCGTTCTTGTGGACTGAAACATAGTTGGGTGGCATACCTTGATAAAGCACGAAACTTAGCCTCATATGCGTTAACCGTCATCCTACCTTGCTCGAGACTCAAGAACTCATCCCTTTTTCTATCTCTCAAAGTCCTTGGGATATACTTATCCATAAACAGGGTAGAGAATGATTCCCAAGTCATAGGTGGTGCCTCTGTTGGTTGACACTCAACATGTGACCGCCACCACATTTTGGCGTTCCCTTGAAACTGATAGCTCACGAACTCAACGCCAAACCGTTCTACTATACCCATCTTGTGTAGTAGCTCATGACAATCAACCAGAAAATCGTAGGCATCCTCTGATTCTGCGCCCTTAAAGACTGGAGGTTTCAATTTCAAGAACTTACTGAAAAGTTCATGCTGATCATTTGTCATAATAGGTCCAGTAGTCAGACGTGGAAATGTGCCTATTCCCAATGATGCATCCATGCGGGGAGCCATAGTAGCCGCATGTCGTACCTCTGAAACTGGAGGTGTTGGTGCAGAAACCACTGGAGGTGCCTGACCCTGATCGGATAACCCGCTAAGATAAGCAAGTACCTGGTTGATCATCTCTGGGGTAGGTTGGGGTGGCATTTCCTCATTTTGCCCTTGTTTAGTTTCCCCTTCCTCACCCTCTCTTACTACCTCCTCAGTCGGTGGAGGAGTCACCGCCCTAGCATCAGATGGACTAGGTGCTCGTCCTCTTCCCCTAGAGGATGTCCTCCCACGACCTCTACCACGGCCTCTTGCCACTGTTCTTCCTCGAGCCACAGCCCCAGTGGCTGGCTCAGTCGTTTCTTGCCGTGCCGTTGTTGCTGCTGGTGCGGTCGTTGCTCTAGTTCTAACCATCTGCGAAATAGAGTGAAGATGGTCAGATACCAATTTGTATCACCTAGATACCAATTGGACTCAAGTAGTAGCACGAAAGAAAGAATGGAATTTTCCTAAAGTCTTATAGCCTCTCAAGGAAAAGTAAAGGCGTCCCCCTACCGCTCCTTAAGACTCTACTAGACTCGTTCTTGTGTGATGATACCAATGAACCTAATGCTCTGATACCAAGTTTGTCACGACCCAAATCGGGGACGCGACTGGCACCCACATTTACCCTCCTATGTGAGCGAACCAACCAATCTAGGCTTTAACATTCTAATATAATATCAACAAAAGAAATGCGGAAGACTTAAACTCATTAATAAAACAATTCAAAACTATTATTAATATCCCCAAAATCTGGAAGTCATCATCACAAGAACATCTATCTCAAATTGCTAAACTAAAACTGTCTAAGAAGCTAAAACAACTACTAGCTAGTCCATGCCGGAAGTTCAAGGCATCAAGACTTGAAGAAGAAGACCCAGTCCAAGCTAGACGCATTAGCTCACCCTGAATTTCCGAAGAAGTGAAGACCGGCTAGATCTACTGTTGAGTTGAAGTTGACGGAACGTTTGCTGCATTACACAAATAACAAAGAAAGAAACAAACAAGTAGGGGTCAGTACAAAACACGGGTACTGAGTAAGTATCATCGGCCAACTCGAAATAGGGAACAGTATATATCAATAATAATGTAAATCAACTACAATACTCAACATGTAGCAATAACAATATTAATTCATCAATAAATACAACCGAGTTCACACATGAGGACTCAAGCCTCAATACCATACTCATTTGGGAATTACGTTCATTTAGATTGAGTATGTTCATTATCTTTCAAGATTCATTATCTTTCTTCCTCTTGTGTCGGTACGTGACACTCCGCTCCTCTATTTCTATCCTGGTGCCGGAACGTGGCACTCCGATCCTCATATACTATCCTGGTACCGGAACGTGGCACCTGATCCATATACTATCCTGGTGTCGGAACGTGACACTCCGATCCTCATTCTATCCTGGTACCGGAACGTGGCACCCGATCCATAATTCTATCCTGGTGTCGGAACGTGACACTCCGATCATCATATTCATTCTATCCTGGTACCGGAACGTGGCACCCGATCCATAATTCTATCCTGGTGTCGGAACATGACACTCCGATCCTCATTCTATCCTGGTACCGGAACGTGGCACCCGATCCCCTAATTCATCAAGCCTTCTTTTATACTAAGGCATCATCAATCTCATTGTATAATATATCAAGCCTTCTTTTATACTAAGGCATCATCAATCTCATTATATAATATATCAAGCCTTCTTTTATACTAAGGCATCATCAATAACAAGTGAATTAGGGTTCTTTCAAGATTTGGGATTCAATAGCTTCATCATGCTTTGTTAATTCATCACAATTTCATATTCATATTCATGCAAGCTTACAATTAAGCACATAGTAAGGGTTTACAATGCTATCAACACATAACATTCACTATTAAGAGTTTACTACAATTAGCATGAAAACCATAACCTACCTCCACCGAAGAATTGATCAAACAAGCTAATCCTCAAGCTGCGTTTTCTCCTCCCTCTCGATCGATCCCTCTCTTTCTCTTTGTTCTTTCTGTTTGTTTTATTCAAACCCTCTTTCCTTTACCCTAATTAGCATATAATTAAGACTAAAAGAGGACAATAGAACCCACTAATTAGCTTAAGGTTACCTCTTTTAACCCCCAAGTAATTAGACTTATTAATATTAACCCTCTAACTTTATAATTAAGGAAAGAATAGTCCAAAACGACCCTTAAAACGTGTAGAGGAATCCTATTCTGCCTGGGATTTGCGCAACCTGTGACGGGCCGTCGTGCCTGCGACGGTCCGTCACGATGGTCGTCGCAGCCTCCCAAAAGCCAGGTGAACTGTGACGGCCCGTCACACCAGTGACGGTCCGTCCTGCACCTCCGTCCTGATGGTCAGAAACTCGTTTCTTGTACCAAATTCTCAAAAGTTGAAGTGTTTTGCAATGGGAACTCACGACGGTTCGTCGTGGATGTGACGGCACGTCCGTCACAATTTACAGAGAGTCGATTTTCAGTATCCAATTTCAGAATTCTAAGTATGCCGAAATGATGCACCCTCGACGGGCCGTCGTGCCTGTGATGGTCCGTCGCAGTGCCCGTGGTCTTGGCCAGTTTTTTCCAGAAATAAATCTGCTGCTCAAAACGACTAAACAGGTCGTTACATATGGCTAAAACAAAAGGTGGAAGCACTAAACCATATGTTCATGTTGCTTCTAAAATTAAGAAATAAAATGCTGAAGAATTTTTGAAAACTTGTAAAAAAAAATTACTAGAAAAACACGAGTTTGATTCAGAAATGAAAACAATGACGAAGATTGACAATTACCAGTACAGTAGTGTTAATGCTAGTAATAATGTTAAGCGTCGTAAAGGGGAAAATGATAGTGAGAAGAGTAGTAGAGAGACTAGTCGAGATGAGGATGATTCCCCTATCATTGCCAATTTGTGCAAGCAATATGTCTGGGGAGTTGTATGGCCTTGCAACGTGGTCAGATGAGGTAGAATCGTTTCTAGCAAAGATCTCTATATGATCAAGGACGAAAGTTTTTTGTGACTTTAGAAATATTATGGTTGAACAAAAAATTATAATAAATTTAAGGGTACTTGCTTTGGACAGTAGAGTCATATTTCAGATTTTTTTTAGTTTAATGGACGGATTATATATTGTTGCGACGTGTGAAAAATGAAAAAATATTACATGAAATTTGATTTTGTGTAAATGATAATTCTGAATTACTCAACATACCCCGTGAATTAAAAACTAAACAAAGTCCTTAGACAAGGTGAGAATTTTAATTGTAAAGTGAAAAGGAACAAGAACATCATCAGTGCAAAGTTGATGAGTTTAATCAAGGGTAACAAATTAAATATAAAGCAGAAATGGAAGTGCTATTTTGTTTGGTTCTTTTCATGTGATGTTGATAGCCCATGAACGGTCTAATATTGTGGATTCAAATTGCATCAATATGACATATGATTTGGTGTAGTACCTAAGATCTCAAATTGAAGAAAACCCTAGTTTTTTTTTAAAAAAATGGTGCTAGTACCGACGGAACCACCCACGCACCATGGGTAGAACCATATACCATAGGTGGGTTACGCCACTAAGGTCCAAAATTTGATGGTTTCTGATCCCACCCATGGTTGACAAGTACAGTTCGTGGTTGGACCTACAGATCATAGGTATGACTATTGGTGAGGGTCAGCAGCCGATTGGAGGGAATTGGTTATTTATTCAACTTCAAATGTTCATATATTTTATCAAAGAATGAATTCGGTGTCCAATGACATATAGAATAAAAGATAATTAAATCCTTTTTCCAAAAAAGCTGAGTTTTCTAAAATCACATCTCCCAATAAGAAGTTATGTTCATTTTAGTGAAGCCTTATCAGAGAGAGCTTGATTGATCACTCCTATCGATGGTTGTTAGGTCAACCGGCGGACTTTCAGTCTTGTAGTAGGTGACAGTCATCAAATTAATGTCAAAGTTGTGTTGGTCCTTTACATTATGCGTTGGGCATTTAAACTACGTCGCTTGATGCCTAAACTATGTCATTTTATTCAGTTTAAGCCTAATAACTAAGTCAGACATACCCTGAACCCTCATTCTCCAAAAATTATCCAAATTAGGATTAAAAAAGAGAAAGACACGCTAGTTTCCTTCAAGAATAGGAAACAATGTTCTTCAATTGCAGCCCCAAAAATGAAGGATTTCTCTATATGTTTTGTCACCATGTATGTGGAATTTCCCTAGTGGGTTCCTTTTACCCACTAGGTCCCTAAAATTTTGGTCAACTCCTTGATTCTCCATATCTTTCTTAGACCTAGGGTTTGTAAATCCCTGGATATTTACTGTGATTCAGTTGTTGTACTATCATAAACCGAAATAGCATGTTTTCTTGGAAAGTTTGCTTAATTTCTTGTATGGAACTGAAAACCCTAATTTGTGTAGATTCTCATAGTTTATGAATTACACTTGCTAGTTCATCTAAATAAATAATCGTTCTCTTGATTTTGAATGTCACATTATCATGTACATAAATGTTGCAATCTCAGTTAGAATATTGGTATTTTGAGCATTTAGTATTTCAGTTACATTTGTATCATAAACATATTTAGTTGGGAGTAGACTTAGAACCGAGTTGACTAGGGTTCAGCATGCCCTCATAGTCCAAAACTACGTGCCCCTATAGAATTTTAAGTCCCATATTTTGGGCATAAGATTTCGAAATCATATCAGTCACGTCTTTATACCCTTGACAAGGTGTATTAGGTCCTCTCAGTGGGGCATATGCATAAGACTCCACGTTTAGCTCACGTGGTTTTATGTCGGCTAATAATATCTACCACAGTTAGACTCTCAGTGCACTTGACCAAGTTTTCAGCATATACCTCAGAATTCAGTTCATTATGATATTTTCATGATTAGTACTTAGCCATTGCGTTCAACTTAGCTTTTCAGTTATGTTTCAGTATTTACATTCTTACTCAGTTTATCTTATTACTCATTTATTCTTCGTTCAGTTTATATATATTTTTTATTCCTTAGTATCTGATATACCGTGGTTTCACGGTATTTTTAATGCTTTTTCCTTAAGTTTAGTGTGTCCAAAAGCCTTTTTGTACTAATTTTTACGTAAGTTTCTCTTTATTTGCAGGAAATCTGTCGAAAAGATAAATGCAGAGGTTTTTGAGCAAGAAATACAGAAAAATACCACCTACGAAGCTTGTGACGGTTCGTCGTGCTCGTGACGGTTCGTAGGTGGCATCGTAGTGCAGCTGCTGAAGGAAGATGGGAAATTCTGACCAAGTGTGGGGTAGCGGAGCGCGTGACGGACCGTCGTAGCCTTGACGGTGCATTCTGTTGGTTCGTCATGAAGATCAGAGAAGTAGTCCAGTACCCAAATTCCAAGAGTTCAAGTGTTTTGGAACGGAGACCCTCGACGGACCGTTGTTCCTGTGACGATCCATCATACCTGCCGTCGAGGATAATGAAGAGAGCAGAAGAAGAAATTGCACAAGTATGTGACGACGGAATCCATGACGGCCCGTCGTGACCACGAAGATCCGTCGCTAGGTCCGTTGACCCAGCCGCGTTTTGACAGTTTTCCAAGCAAATAGAGACCTTATTTAATTAGGTTTTTATTTTTATAAATAGTTCGAAAAACCTCACTTTTGGGGTTAGACTCTTGATTATTTTTAGACTCTTTGTTAGACTCTTGATTATTTTGAAACTCTTTGTTAGACTCTTCAATATTTTTAGACTCTTGTAATTGATTGATGTGACTTTTGTTGATTAATCAAGTGACCTTTTGGATTTTATTCTTTCTCATTGAAGTAATACATGAATTCTTTTATTACATATTTGAATATTGTGATTATGACTATGGGTAACTAAACTCCATAACTAGGGTTGTGGGAGCCATAGGCGAATAATGAGGTAAAACCTAACTAAAATAACAATTTTAGAATAGTGTCTTGCATGTATTGATAATTCTTTCGCTTAGAAGTCTTTCTAACGGATGACCAACGTTAGAACTCGCCTTAATGCTACTTGCCGGACCAAGGAGGTAGATAATAGGAAAAGAATTATCAACATAGATTTAGTGTATACTATCTAATAGGCTAGTATTGATTGGTACGAGGTAATAACTTAGTCAAATATCGAGTACGATGTTTAATATGAGGTAAAGGTAAGGGTTAGTATAGCAACACACGTAGGAGGACTAAGGTGCGGAGTGAAATTTTCTAGATGCCGGACCAAGGATTTAGATATACATAACTTATCACTTTGCATGCAAGATACTAGGAAAGAATTGTTATAGTTAGAATTATCAAGTTATGAACCTGTGGGGAACACGTAAACCCTAGTTACTTTTATTAATTGATTAAACTCCAACATTTGAAGTTGTTAGTTGTCTCCTTTAATTTAGCTAGTTATTTTCATTCATTTAGAAATAGAATACCCCCTTTTTTTTTATCATTTTTGCTTTCCAAGGAAGTCATTGACTGAAGAATAGTAATAATAGATTGAAGTTAAGTCTAAACTATTTTCCTCGTGGAAACGATCCCAACCTCATTAGTTGGGTTATTTACTTGACACGACCGCTTTACTTTTAATTTGAGAAGTAAGTTTGAGCGTATCACTATCTATATCATATCTGCTCATTACATTCCAAACAGATATTTTATACTACATCCTTTCATGATGTAGGTTCACATACTCAACATTCAAATCACGCTTAGATTGATACTCGGTCCGCATACAACGACTTCTGTGGTAAGTCCTCATATTCTTAGGACAATAGACATGGTTTTCATTTTAGTCTTTTTATTTAATTTTCAATTTTTTTAGAGTTAGTTGGGGGCATGTCTTAGCAAGTCAACTTAGTTAGAGGCTTCTGAGACATAGAAATATAATAAACTTGAATTGTTAAGTTCATGTTTGCGTTGTTATTAAAATCTTAGTATGCGTATATATTAAGACGAGTTTTGTATTCCTCAATTTCAGTTATCCACTATTTTTAGCTTCTGCATAGTTCATGTTTTACTTAGTTATTTTAAGTATGCTTATAATATGCACGACTATGGGTTATCTTGGGGTAACTAGTAATCTTAGGTACCGTGTTACGTCAAGGTGTATCCCCGGGGCATGACAAATTTGGTATCAGAACATTAGATTCAAGAGTGCTAGGATGTCTAAAAGTCGCACTAAGTGATTCTCTTTCACGAGTATGAAGTGCACCACAACTATGAGAGGGAGGCTATGAAGTGTTTTATGAAAAACTTCACCTTCTTTATTATTCTTATTGTAGGTGGGTATGATCTAAATCTCTTTTCTAATTCGTTGTTATGCATTTCAAATCACGCCTTCTCATAGAGCTAATACACAAAATGCTAATGCACACAATGCTAATTCAATTCCTCTAGTCCCGAACCATGAGGTTAAGAATGCAAAATTTCAAAGTAAGGTCTAGATGTTAGCTTAGAGTGTGGCCAATCAAGACAACCAGCAAGCCACAGTTCTTGTAAACAAAATGGTGGATCAGTTGCAGCTAGGGTTCAAAACTTTGTTCAGATGAATCTGGCAGAATTTCTAAGGTCAAAGGTTGATGAGGACCCACATAACTTTATTGAGAACGTTAAGAAAATTTTTAGAGCGATTAGAACTGAGAGTGTATTCAACGGAAATAAAATAGGGTCAAAGGTTGATGAGGACCCACATAACTTTATTGAGAACGTTAAGAAAATTTTTAGAGTGATTGGAACTGAGAGTGTACTCAACGAAAATAAAGTAGGAATGTGGATGCAGTTCCTGTAACTAGGGATTTTTCCAAAGAGAGTTTTGAGAAACTAAGGCACAAAAGTTCATGAACTTGAAGCAAGGTTAAATATCAGTCCAAGAGTATGGGTTGAAGTTTACCCAGTTCTCCCAGTATGCTCTAAATGGTTGTCGATTCAAGGGAACAAATAAGTAAGTTCCTTTTTAGGGTATCTGATATGGAGAAGACCGGGTGTAGGAATGTTATGCTTCTAGAGGATATGTATATCTCTAAACTAATGACTCGTGCACAACAGGTTGAGGCAGATAAACATAGGTAATTTTCAAAGCATAACAAAAAGGACAGTACAGGAAACTATGAATACTCACAGCAAAAGTCGGGCGGTAGGAATCGCTCACAGTTTCAGCAAATATCTATAGCCTTAACACCTTCATCAACTAGTGCTCTATTCCCCATATTTCAATAGGATCATAAATGTAGGACATCAAGCTCTAATTCTTATGGGAGTCCTTCAGGTAACAAGCCCGTCCCAACTTGTCCAAAGTGTGGTAAGAACTATCCGGGCGAGTGTGTTGCGGGCAAGGAAGGGTGTTTTGGGTGTGGTCTTTCTTGCCACAGGTTGAAGGATTTCCCTTCTTGCATACATGGGAAAAGAGGTAACAACAAAAGGGCTCTGTGTACAGCTCCATCAGGTCTCCCAACTCAGTAAGGTGTTTCATCTCATACCGGCAGCGGTCAGCGCCAGAACAGGTTGTATGCTCTCCTGGATTGACAAGACCAGGAAGATTCTCCTGATTGGTCACTGGTATGTTACGAGTGTTTGTCACGACCCAAAATCGAGCCGTGACTGGCACCCACATTTACCCTCCTATGTGAGCGAACCAACCAATCTAAACTCTAACATTTCAATATATTATCAACAGAAAATAATGCGGAAGACTTAACTCATTAATAAAAACCCATTCAATAACTATTATTCCCCAAAATCTGGAAGTCATCACCACAAGAACATCTATAATCAAATGACTAAACTAAGAGTATTCTAAAAGCTTAAACAAGTAAAAGCTAGTCCGTGCAGGAAACTTCAAGGCATCAAGACATGAGGAAGAAGATCCAGTCCAAGCTAGAAGCATTAGCTCACCCTGAAGATCCGGTGTGACGAAGACTGGCTAGAATTGCGGTTGAGTTGAAGACGACGGCACGTTTGCTGCACTCCACAAATAACAAAGAAGAAAACATAAAAGTAGGGGTCAGTACAAAACACGGGTACTGAGTAGATATCATCGGCCAACTCAAAATAGAAGACAATATATATCAAGAAAAATCATAAAATCAACTATGATACTGAACATGTAGCAACAACAAGTACTATATCATTAACAATTATCGTCAAGTTCACACATGAGGACTCAAGCCTTAATACCATACTCATTTGGGAATTAGATTCATTAGATTGAGTATATTAGCATCTTTCAAGATTCATTATCCATATTTCTCTTATGTCGGTACGTGACACTCTGCTCCCTCATTAATCTCTATTCCTCTTGTGTCGGTAAGTGACACTCCGATCCCCTACTACTATGTGTCGGAACGTGACACTCCGATCCCCTAAATCTACGTGTCGGTTCGTGACACCCGATCCCCTAAATCTACGTGTCGGTTCGTGACACCCGATCCCCTAAATCTACGTGTCGGTTCGTGACACCCGATCCCCTAAATCTACGTGTCGGTTCGTGACACCCGGTCCCCCTAATACTACGTGTCGGTTCGTGACACCCGATCTCTTAATTCTATGTGTCGGAACCTGACACTCCGATCCCCTAATCTCATTCTATCAATTCATCAAGCCTCCTATTATACCAAGGCATTATCATTCTCATTACTTTAGTTTATCAAGCCTTCTCTCATACCAAGGCATTATCATTAACAAAGAGATTAGGGTTTTGCAAGATTTGGGATTCAATAACTTCATCATGCTTATATAATCACAATTATATAATCACATTCATGCAATCATACAATTAAGCACATAGCAGGGTTTACAATACTATCAATACATATCATTCGCTATTAAGAGTTTACTACGAATATCGTAAAAGAACCATAACCTACCTCCACCGAAGATTAGTGATCAAGCAAGCAAATTCTCAAGCTTTGTGTTTTCCTCTTCGTTTTTCTCCTCTCTCGTTCAATCCTCTCTCTCTCTTTGTCTTTCTCTTTTTCTTATTCAAACCCTCTTTCTTTTACCCTAATTAGCATGTAATTAAGAATAAAAGATGGCAATAATAACCCACTAATTAACTTAAGGTTACCTCTTTTAACCCCCAAGTAATTAGACTTATTAACCTTAACCCTCTAACTTTATAATTAAAGTAGGAATAGTCCAAAACGTCCCTTAAAACGCGTAAAGAAATCCGACCCAGACTGGGATTACGCAACCTGTGACGGCCCGTCGTGACTGCGACGGTCCGTCCTGCAGGTCGTCGCAAGGTTCAGAGACTCAATTTCCACCAAAGAGTCTGTGACGGTCCGTCACGCCTGTGACGGTCCGTCCTTCCATTCCGTCACGAAGTTTAGAGAGTCAATTTTCAGTACCAAATTTCAGAATTTCTAAGTGTTTTGAAACGAGACCCTGCGACGGTCCGTCGTGCCCATGACGGTCCGTCGTGGGGTCCGTCGTCTCAGCCAGTTTTCCAGAAATAAAATCTGCTGCTCAAAACGACTAAACAAGTCGTTACAATAGATACCAATTTACCCATCGTTCATCCTCGAACGATCACAAGAAGAAAAACAAGGGCGAGAAGGAGTACCTGAATCTTTAAACAGATGTGGGTATCTTTCTTGCATATCGACCTCCTTCTCCCAAGTGGCTTCTTCAACCGGCCGATTCTTCCATTGCACCTTGATGGATGCAATATCCCTTGACCTCAACTTGCGAACTTCTCTAGCTAAAATAGCAACAGGCTCCTCCTCATAAGACAAATTTTCATCAAGCAGAACTGAATCCCAACGAATGATGTAGTTTTCATCCCCATGGTATCTTTTCAACATAGACACATGAAATACCGGATGCACTCCGGACAGCCCTGGAGGCAAGGCTAACTCATAAGCCACCTCCCCTACTCGCTTAAGTACTTCAAAGGGACCAATGTACCTTGGGCTTAGCTTACCTCTTTTACCAAACCGCATCACCCCTTTCATGGACGAAACCTTCAACAAGACTTGCTCACCCTCCATGAACTCTAAGTCTCTAACCTTTCGATCTGCATATTCTTTTTGCCTACTTTGCGCCGCTAAAAGCTTTTCTTGAATAGATTTCACTTTCTCTAATGAATCCCTCAAAAGGTCAGTACCCCAAGGTCTAACCTCAAATGCATCAAACCAAACAATGGGAGACGTACATCTACTACCATACAATGCTTCAAATGGAGTCATATCAATGCTTGAGTGATAGCTATTATTGTATGAAAACTCCGCTAAGGGTAAGAAGTTATCCCAATGGCCACCAAATTCTATCACACATGCACGAAGCATATCCTCCAACGCTTGAATCGTTCGCTCAGACTGACCATCGGTCTGAGGATGGAACGCAGTACTAAGGTCCAACCTTGTACCCAATTCCGCATGCAATGTTTTCCAAAACTTCGAAGTAAACTGCGTACCTCTATCTGATATGATGGAGAGTGGAACCAAATGCAACCGAACAATTTCTGAAATATAGATTTTGGCTAACTTCTCGGCATTGTAAGTCACCTTAACCGGAATGAAATGAGCAGACATAGTTAACCTATCAACAATCACCCAAATAGAGTCATACTTACCCATTGTCTTTGGAAGACCAACCACAAAATCCATTGCAATTCTCTCCCACTTCCATTCAGGAATGGGCATTCTCTGAAGTGTCCCTCCGGGCCTCTAAAGTTCATACTTTACTTGTTGACAGTTTGGACACTTGAAAATAAAATCAACAATATCACGCTTCATTCTACTCCACCAAAAGTGTTGCTTTAGGTCACAGTACATCTTGGTTGCACCCGGATGTATAGAGTACCTTGAACTATGAGCCTCCGTCAGAATAGTGTTGATCAAATCATCAATGCGGGGTACACATACCCTTCCCTTAATCCTCAAAACACCTTCCTCATCGATTGTTGCTTCTTTAGCCTCTCCTTGCAACACTTTATCTCGGATCCGGATCAATTTCTCATCATTAAACTGCTTTCCCTTGATCTTGTCAAGGAAGGAAGATCTTGCCTCCACACAAGCTAAAAATCCTCCCTTCTCATTTACTTCTAACCTCATAAGGTCATTAGCCAAAATCTGAACTTCTCTAGCCAATGGGCGTCTAGAAGCTTGCAAGTGAGCTAGACTTCCCATGCTTCCCGCCTTTCTACTTAAAGCATCCGCCACAACATTCGCTTTTCCCGGATGATACAAAATAGTGATATCGTAGTCCTTCAGTAGTTCCATCCATCTCCTTTGTCTCAAGTTCAAATCTTTCTGAGTAAAGACATACTGTAGGCTACGATGATCCGTATAGACTTCACACTTAACCCCATATAAATAGTGCCTCCATTGCTTTAATGCGAATACTACCGCGGCCAATTCCAAATCATGGGTCGGATAGTTACGTTCATGCACCTTCAATTGTCTTGAAGCATAAGCAATCACACTCTTCTCTTGCATTAGCACTGCACCCAAACCAGAATAGGATGCATCACAATAGACAATGAAGTTCTTACCTTCCACTGGCAAGGTAAGGATAGGTGCGGTAGTCAACAAAGTCTTGAGTTTCTGAAAGCTTTCCTCACATTCGTCCGACCATACAAATGGAACATTCTGCTTAGTCAAGTTCGTCAATTGGGAAGCAATAGAAGAGAATCCCTTGACAAATCGGCGGTAGTAGCTAGCTAACCCAACAAAGCTCCTTATTTCTGACACATTAGTAGGTCTTACCCAATTCTTAACTGTCTCAATTTTAGAAGGATCCACCATCACTCCATCCTTAGAAACTACATGCCCCAAAAAGGACATTGCATCTAGCCAAAACTCACACTTAGAGAACTTGGCATAAAGCTTTTTCTCCCTCAACATTTCCAATACCATTCTCAAATGCTCCTCATGTTCCTTCTTACTTTTAGAGTATATCAGTATATCATCAACAAATACGATCACAAAGAGATCCAAATATGGCTTACAAATCCCGTTCATCAAGCTCATGAACGCAGCAGGGGCATTCGTAAGACCAAAAGACATCACTACAAATTCGTAATGCCCATACCTGGTTCGAAAAGCAGTCTTTGGCACGTCCGTTGCCCGTATTTTCAATTGATGATAACCGGATCTCAAGTCAATCTTAGAGAAGACACACACACCTTGTAACTGATCGAACAAGTCATCAATGCGAGGAAGAGGTTACTTGTTCTTAATAGTTACCTTGTTCAACTGCCGGTAGTCTATGCACATCCGAAAACTCCCATCCTTCTTCTTCACAAATAATACCGGAGCACCCCAAGGAGATGCACTTGGTCTAATGAAGCCTTTGCTCAACAACTCTTGAAGTTGGGCCTTTAACTCTCTTAATTCCGCGGGAGCCATTCTATAAGGGGGTATAGAAATGGGGCGAGTACCCGGTTCAAGATCAATACACAAGTCGATATCCCTATCCGGTGGCATACCAGGAAGATCAGCAGGGAACACATCCAAAAACTCACGGACTACCGAAACCGACTCAATCAAAGGTACTTGGGTAGTGTCATCCTTGAGATGTGCCAAGAAAGCTAAACAACCTTTACTAACCATTTTCTTAGCACGAAGAAAGGAGATGATACGCACCGGATTGGAAGTGTAGTCACCCTCCCACACTAACGGGTCTGTCCCAGGCTTAGCTAACGTCACAGTTTTAGCATTACAATCCAAGATCGCGAAATTCGGAGAAAGCCAAGTCATACCCAGAATTACATCAAAGTCAACCATTTCTAAGATAACAAAATCTACATAAGTGTTACTCCCCACAAAAGTCACCAAACAAGACCTATACACTTTTTCATTTATCACAGACTCACCCACCGGAGTAGAAACACGAATAGGCATGTCAAGTAATTCACAATGTAAATTAAGACCATTAGCAAATGAGGAAGATACATAAGAAAACGTGGATCCGGGATCAAACAATACAGAAGCCATGCAATCACAAACCAAAAGATTACCTGTGATGACAGCATCAGATGTCTCCGCCTCCGATCTCCCAGGAAAAGCATAACAATGGGCCCTTTCGTTTGTTTGCCCATTGTCCCTACCATGTTGTTATGTAGTGGCTCCAGTTTGCCCATCACCTCGGCCATTTTGGTGACCACCATTACCTCGACCACTGCGTCCTCCAGAATAACGGCCTCTACCATGACCACCTCTACCTCTAGCTATTGGGGGTCTATAACTCTGTTTTGGACAATTCCTCCTAATATGTCCAGTCTCTCCACATCCATAACACTCTCTAGAGTCAAGCATAGGTCTCTCAGAGAAGTGTTGACCGGACTGAGGTGGACCCCCAACCACAGTCTGTAGCGAAGACTGAATTGGTCGAACTGAGTAACCTCCGGAACCCTGTCCTCTAGAGTAAGAACCATTAAAATCACCTCCCTTTCGAAACCTTTTTGATGTCGATGCCATGGTGAATTCATCTGGCTTCACTCCTTCCACCTCTACCACGAAATCTACCACTTCTTGGAAGGATTTTGCCGTAGCCGCTACCTGTAAGGCTGAAATCCGCAACTCTGACCTTAACCCCTTCACCAAACGACGAATCCGCTCTTGTGGAGTGAAACAAAGTTGGGTAGCATATCTAGATAGTGCACGAAACTTAGCCTCATATGCAGTAACCGACATCCTACCTTGCTCTAGGCTTAAGAATTCATCTCTTTTCCTATCCCTCAAAGTCCGTGGGATATACTTCTCCATAAACAAGCTAGAGAATGATGCCCAAGTCATAGGTGTTGCCTCTGTCGGTTGACACTCAACATGTGATCGCCACCACATTTTGGCGTTCCCTTGAAACTGATAAGTCACAAACTCAACACCAAACCTTTCTACTATACCCATCTTGTGTAGTAGCTCATGACAATCAACCAGAAAATCGTAGGCATCCTCAGATTCAGCACCCTTGAAGACTGGAGGTTTCAATTTTAAGAACTTACTGAAAAGTTCATGCTGATCGTTCGTCATTATGGGCCCCGTAGTCAACCGAGGAAAAGTGCCTAATTCCAATGAGGCATCCATATGGGGAGCCCCAGCAGCGGCATGTTGTACCTCTGAAAGCGGAGGTGTTGGTGCAGAAAACACTGGAGGTGCCTGACCCTGATCAGATAACCCGCTAAGATAAGCAAGAACCTGATTGATCATCTCTGGGGTAGGTTGGGGTGGCAATTCTTCATTTTGCACTTGTTCATTCACCCCTTCCTCACCCTCTCTTACTACTTCCTCAGTCGGTGGAGGAGTCACCGCCCTAGTACCAGATGGGCTAGGTGATTGTCCTCTTCCTCTAGAGGACGTCCTCCCACAACCTCTACCACGGACTCTTGCCGCTGTTCTTCCTCGAGCCACAGCCCCAGTGGTTGGCTCAGATATTTCTTGTCTTGACGGTGTTGGTGTTGGTGCAGTCGTTGATCTAGTTCTAACCATCTGCGAAATAGAGTGAAGATGGTCAGATACCAATTTGTATCACCTAGATACAAATTGGATTCAAGTAGTAGCACGAAAGAAAGAAAGAAAGAATGGAATTTTCCTAAAGTCTTATAGCATCTCAAAGAAAAGTAAAGGCGTCCCCCTACCGTTCCTTAAGACTCTACTAGACTCGTTCTTGTGTGATGAGACCAACGAACCTAATGCTCTGATACCAAGTTTGTCACTACCCAAAACCGAGCCGCGACTGGCACCCACATTTACCCTCCTATGTGAGCGAACCAACCAATCTAAACTCTAACATTTTAATATATTATCAACAGAAAATAATGCGGAAGACTTAACTCATTAATAAAAACCCATTCAATAACTATTATTCCCCAAAATCTGGAAGTCATCACCACAAGAACATCTATAATCAAATGACTAAACTAAGAGTATTCTAAAAGCTAAAACAAGTAAAAGCTAGTCCGTACCGGAAACTTCAAGGCATCAAGACATGAGGAAGAAGATCCAGTCCAAGCTAGAAGCATTAGCTCACCCTGAAGATCCGGTGTGACGAAGACTGGCTAGAATTGCGGTTGAGTTGAAGACGACGGCACGTTTGCTGCACTCCACAAATAACAAAGAAGAAAACATAAAAGTAGGGGTCAGTACAAAACACGGGTACTGAGTAGATATCATCGGCCAACTCAAAATAGAAGACAATATATATCAAGTAATATCATAAAATCAACTATGATACTGAACATGTAGCAACAGCAAGTACTATATCATTAACAATTACTGTCAAGTTCACACATGAGGACTCAAGCCTCAATACCATACTCATTTGGGAATTAGATTCATTAGATTGAGTATATTAGCATCTTTCAAGATTCATTATCCATATTCTCTTGTGTCGGTTCGTGACACTCCGCTCCCTCATTAATCTCTATTCCTCTTGTGTCGGTACGTGACACTCCGATCCCCCACTACTATGTGTCGGAACGTGACACTCCGATCCCCTAAATCTACGTGTCAGTTTGTGACACCCGATCCCCTAAATCTATGTGTCGGTTCGTGACGCCCGATCCCCTAAATCTACGTGTCGGTTCGTGACACCCTATCCCCTAAATCTACGTGTCGGTTCGTGACACCTGGTCCCCCTAATACTACGTGTCGGTTCGTGACACCCGATCCCTTAATTCTATGTGTCGGAACGTGACACTCCGATCCCCTAATCTCATTCTATCAATTCATCAAGCCTCCTCTTATACCAAGGCATTATCATTCTCATTACTTTAGTTTATCAAGCCTTCTCTCATACCAAGGCATTATCATTAACAAAGAGATTAGGGTTTTGCAAGATTTGGGATTCAATAACTTCATCATGCTTATATAATCACAATTATATAATCACATTCATGCAAGCATACAATTAAGCACATAGCAGGGTTTACAATACTATCAATACATCTCATTCGCTATTAAGAGTTTACTACAAATATCGTAAAAGAACCATAACCTACCTCCACCGAAGATTAGTGATCAAGCAAGCAAATTCTCAAGCTTTGTGTTTTCCTCTTCGTTTCTCCTCTCTCGTTCAATCCTCTCTCTCTCTTTGTTCTTTCTCTTTTTCTTATTCAAACCCTCTTTCTTTTACCCTAATTAGCATGTAATTAAGAATAAAATATGGCAATAATAACCCACTAATTAACTTAAGGTTACCTCTTTTAACCCCCAAGTAATTAGACTTATTAACCTTAACCCTCTAACTTTATAATTAAAGTAGGAATAGTCCAAAACGTCCCTTAAAACGTGTAAAGAAATCCGACCCAGACTGGGATTACGCAACCTGTGACGGCCCATCGTGACTGCGACGGTCCGTCCTGCAGGTCGTCGCAAGGTTCAGAGACTCAATTTCCACCAAAGAGTCTGTGACGGTCCGTCACGCCTGTGACGGTCCGTCCTTCTATTCCGTTACGAAGTTCAGAGAGTCGATTTTCAGTACCCAATTTCAGAATTTCTAAGTGTTTTGAAACGAGACCCTGCGACGGTCCGTCGTGCCCATGACGGTCCGTCGTGGGGTCCGTCGTCTCAGCCAGTTTTCCAGAAATAAAATTTGCTGCTCAAAACGACTAAACAGGTCGTTACAATTCATTCAGATGTTTACGCATTATTAGATCCAGGGGTTACACTTTCTTTTGTAACTCCATATATAGCAGTAAAATTTGGTATAGTCCAGAAAATCTCTCAAAACCCTTCTCAATCTCTATTCCAGTTGGTAACTCAGTTATAACTAGATGGGTATACAAAAATTGCCCTGTCACATTCTTTTCGAAAGTCACTCAACAAATCTGAGTTAGAAATGGTATATTTTGGTATGGTTCTAGGCATGGATTGGTTAAATGACCATTATGCCTTAATCGATTATTCGTTTGGCTTAAGTTTCTAAACTAGTCATTCTTAGAATGGAAGGGTAATATCTCAATGCATATAAGTAGATTCATCTCTTACTATAAAGCCAAAAAAATGTTCTCAAAAGGGTATATCTATTATCTTGGTTGGCTTACGGATTCAAACTCCGGAACCCCAATTCTTGAGTTAGTCTAGTAGTATAAATTTCCAGAAGAACTTCCCAGAGTTCCTCCCAAAGGATAATCAACTTCGAAATAACCTCTTTCCAGATACCTATCCCATTCAATTCCTCCTAACACCGGGTGGCTTTAGCCGATCTGAAGGAATTGAAAGAGCAGTTGAAAGACCTTCTAGATAAGGGCTTCATCACACCTAGTATCTCTCCATGGGGTGCTATAGAATTATTCGTGAAAAAGAAAAATGGTTCTCTCAATATGTGCATTGACTATCGTTAGTTGAACAAATTCCACCAAGAATAAGTATCCCATCCCCATGATTGATGACCTGTTAAAATAAATTCAAGGTGCTACTTTCTTTTCTAAGATAAACCTTAGATTCGACTATTATCATATCTGAGTCAGAGATAGTGACATTCCGAAGACGACTTTCAAAACTCTGTATAGTCATTATGAATTTTTACTTATGTCTTTTGGACTAACAATACTCCTATAGCTTTCATGGA
Source organism: Solanum peruvianum (assembly GCA_027705065.1). Taxonomy (NCBI): domain Eukaryota; kingdom Viridiplantae; phylum Streptophyta; class Magnoliopsida; order Solanales; family Solanaceae; genus Solanum; species Solanum peruvianum. The sequence continues at coordinate 14,354,422 of JAKWJD010001759.1, forward strand.
CTTAATGAACTAGGTGCTCAAATAGTACTTGGACTCATTCATCATCGTCTTTATCGATGATATCCTTATTTATTCTCGAATTGAGGAGGCACATGTGACTCATCTAAGAGTTGTTCTGCAAACTCTCAAAGATCGCCTGTTATTTGCTAATTTCAGTACAACTGAATTTTGGTTACATTCTGTCTCTTTCCTTGATCATGTGGTATCTACCAAAGAGATCCGAGTGGATTCTCAGAAAATTGAGGCATTGAAACACTGGCCCAAACCCACCTCTAAAACATATCAGAATTTTTTTTGGCATTGGTCGGTTATTACAGGAGATTTGTTGAATTATTTTCATACATAGATTCTCCATTGATCAAGATGACTTAAAACAAGGTCAAATTTTAGTTGTCAGATAAGTGTGAGAAAATCTTTCAGAACAAAAGGCCCGCTTGACTATATATCCTATATTGACTCTACCAAATGATTTATAAGGGTATGTAATTAATTGTGATGCATCTAGGGTCATCCTAGGTTGTGTGTTGATACAACGAAGTAAGGTCATAACTTATGATTCTAGGCAACTTAAGGTTCATGAGTAGAACTATCTAACTCATGTCCTCGAGCTTGAAACAGTAGTATTTTCCCTAAATATTTGGAGACACTACTTGTATGGTGTTCGTATAAATGTGTTCACAGACCGTACGAGCCTCCAATATGTGTTCACCTAGAAAGAGTTGAATTTTCGCCAGAAGAGATGGGTTGAGTTCCTCAAAGACTATGACATGAATGTGTTTTACCATTCTAGTAAGGTCAATTAGTGGTTGATGCTCTCAGCAGATTGTCTATGGGTAGTGGAGCACATGTAGAGGAAGAAAGGAAAGAACTAGCCAAAGATGTTCACCGGCTTGCTCACTTTGGAATTTGCCTTACACTTACATCATATAGGGGGTGATAGTTCAAAATTGATCAGAATCTTCACTGGTAGCGAAGGTTAAAGAAAAATAGGATAGTGATCCTATATTACTGCAGTTGAAAGGTGTAGTCCATCAGTAGAAAGTTTAGGTGTTCTCCCAAGGGGGAGATTGTATTCTTCCTTACCAGGGCCGCTTATATGTTCCAAATGTGGGTAAGTTGAGGCAACAAATCATTACAGAAGCTCATAAATCAATATATTCCATTCATCAGGTGCCACTAAGATGTATTGTGATTTACCTTAAGTCTTTTGGTGAAATGGCATGAAGAGGGAAAGAGTAGATTTTGTGGTTAAGTGTCCTAATTATCAACAGGTTAAGGTAGAACATCAGAAACCAGGTAGTGTGTCTCGAGATATTAATATTCTCACATGGAAGTGTGAAGTGATAAACATGGACTTTATTACGGGTTTACCTCGTACTCGAAAACAACATGACTCCATTTCGGTTATAGTGGAAAAAGTTATCAAGTCAGCTCACTTCTTGGTTATCAAGGCTACATATTCAGTGGAGGAATACACCAAACTCTACACTTGTGAGATAGTCAGGTAGCATGGGGTTACCTTGTCTATCATCCCAAATAGAGGTCCTTCATTTACCTTTCATTTTCGGATATCCTAGGTCTTGGTACTCAGGTAAATCTCAGTACAACATTTCATTCACAGGAGGATGGTTAAGCAAACATACCTCTCATAGAGTTCGCCTACCTCTCATAATTCAGGCCTTAAAGGACATGCTGAGAGCTTGTGTTATTGATTTCAAGGGTAGTTGGGATGATCACCTACCTCTCATAGAGTTCGCCTATAATAATAGCTTTCTTTCCATTATGTAGATGGCTAGTATGAGGCACTATGTGATTATATATGTGGGTCCCATATTATTTGGTTGTAGTAGGTGAAGTAGCCTTGATAGGGCCGAGTTAATTTCATGAGGCTATGGAAAAATTTCAACTCATCAAAGATGGACAAAAGACAGATCATACTCTTCAGAAGTCCTATGTAGATGTGAGGAGAAGAGACTTAGAGTTCGAAATGATGATTGGGTTTCCCCAAACGTGTCACCTATGAAAGGGGTGATGTGATTTGGCAAGAAAGGGAATCTCGGTGCTAGATATGTAGATCCTTACAAAATCCAGAAAAAGATTTGGTAATGTGGCATATGAGTAAGAGTTGCCAGTGCAGCGGTTTATTCAGTCTTTCATACTTCCTTGTTGGAGAAGTGTGTGGGTGATCCGACATCAATAATACTATTAGGGAGTGTGGCTTTGAAGGATAGTCTCACTTATGAAGAAGTGACAATTGAAATTCTTGACTGTTAAATTTGTAAGTTGAGAAATAAGGAGGTCGCTTCATGAAGGTTTTGTAGAGGAGACAGTTCGTAGAGGGAGCTACTTGGTAAGCAGAGCCCTGAAGGCCATGCATTCTCACCTCTTCAATTTTGATTCCGTTTCAGCCTAAGGTAATAATTCCTCTTTCGTCTCACAATTTCTCTTGTGTAAATTCAGTCTCATAATCTTTCAGTTGTTCTTGCATTTCAGCATATTTGCCTGTTCTTGGAACTCAATTAGTTAGATATCCATCTTTAGTACTTAGTGGTAGGTAATCCATTTTTAGTACTTAGTGGTAGGTATTTCAACTCCTTCCCTCCATACTCAGATTGTTTAGACTTCATTTGAAGAAAAATTTTTATCAAGGGAGATATATGTAACACCTTGGATCTCAAAATGAAGAAAAACCTAGTCTTCAAAATTAGTTGATGTGAATACCGACGAAAACACCCACTGATCGTAGGTTGGGTTCCATTGCTAAGGTACATATTTTGATGATCTTTGATCCTACCCATGGATGACAAGTATGATTTTTGGTTGGACCTACGTACCGTAGGTCTGACAGCGGGAGAGGGTCAACAGCCAATTAGAAGGAATTAGATGTTGGGTCAACTTCAAACAGTTATCTCTTAGCACAAAATTAATTAGATATCAAATAAAATATAATTAAATACTCTTTCCAATTCCATTAAGCTTGCTAAAATCCAACTCCGGGTAAAAAGTTATGCTCATTTTAGTGAACATGTGTCGGCAGAGGTTGACGGATGGTTCCACTAATGTCCCATCAGTCCTGTAGTAGGTGATTGATACGCTCAAACTTACTTCTCAAATAAGAAGTAAAGTGGTCGTGTCAAGTAAATAACCCAACTAGTGAGGTTGGGATCATTCCCACGAGGAAAATAGTTTAGACTTAACTTCAAACTATTATTACTATTGTTCAGTCAATTACTTACTTGGAAAGAAAAAATGATAAAAAGGGTTTTTTTTTATTTCTAAATAAATGAAAATAACTAGCGAAATTGAAGGAGAAAACTAACAGCTTCAAATGTCGGAGTTTAATCAATTAATAAAAGTAACTAGGGTTTACGTTTTCCCCAGAGGTTCATAACTTGATAATTCTAACTATAAAAATTCTTTCCTAGTATCTTGCATGCAAAGTGATAAGTTATGTATTTCTAAATCCTTGGTCCGGCATCTGGAAAATTTCACTCCGCACCTTGGTCCGGCTAAGTGTGTTGCTATACTAACCCTTACTTTTACCTCATATTAAGCATCGTATTCAATATTTGACTAAGTTATTACCTCGTACCAATCAATACTAGCCTATTAGATAGTATACACTAAATCAATCTTGATAATTCTTTTCCTATTATCTACCTCCTTGGTCCGGCAAGTAGCATTAAGGCGATTTCTAACGTTGGCCATCCGTTAAAATGACTTCTAAGCAAAAGAATTATCAATACATGCAAGACACTATTCTAGAATTGTTATTTTAGTTAGGTTTTACCTCATTATTCGCCTATGGTTCCCACAACCCTAGTTATGGAGTTTAGTTAACCATACTCATAATCACAATGTTCAAATATATGATATAAGAATTCATGCACTTACTTCAATGAGAAAGGATAATATCTAAAAGTTCGCTTGATTAATCAACAAAAATCACCAACAATCAATTTCAAGAGTCTCAAAATATTCAACAGTCTCACCAAATAATCCAGAGTCTACAATAATCAAGGGTCTCACATTAATCAAGGTTATAACCTCAATTTGAGGTTTTTTGAACTATTTACAAAAAATAAAACCTAATTAAATAAGGACTCTATTTGCTGGAAATCTATCAAAACACGACTGGATGAACGGACCTCGCAACAGATTATCGTGATCACGACGGACCGTCTGGACTCCGTCGTTCCATACTTGTGCAATTTCTTCTGCTACTTTATATACAGTGGTTTCACGGTATTATTAATACTTTTTCCTTAAGTTTAGTGTGTCCAAAAGCCTTTTTGTGCTAATTTTTATATAAGTTTCTCCTTATTTGCAGGAAATCTGTCCAAAGATGAGGTTTTTGAGCGAAGAAATGCAGAAGAGACCACCTACGGAGCTTGTGATGGTCTGTCATGCTTGTGACGGTCCGTAGGTGGCAGCGTAGTGCAGCTGCTGAAGGAAGATGGGGAAGTCTGACCAAGTGTGGGGTTACGAAGTCCATGACGGTTCATCGTGTCTATGACGGTCCGTCCTGCAGGTTCGTCATGAAGTTCAGAGAAGTAGTCCCAATACCCATATTCCAAGATTTTAAGTGTTTTGGAACGAAGACCCCCGACGGACCATTGTTCCTGTGACGATCCGTCATACTTGCCGTCGAGGGTAATGAAGGGAGCAACAAAAGAAATTGCACAAGTATGGGATGACGGAGTCCGTGACGGTCCGTCATGACCACGACGATCCGTCGCGAGGTCCGTCGACCCAGCCGCGTTTTGACAGATTTCCAGCAAATAGAATCCTTGTTTAATTAGATTTTTATTTTCTATAAATAGTTTGAAAAAAATCATTTTTGAGGTTAGACTCTGTATTATTAGGTTAGACTCTGGATCATTGTTAGACTCTAGATTATTTGGTTACGCCTTTGATTATCATTAGACTTTTTGTCAGATTCTTGATTACTTTGAGATTCTTGTAAGTGATTGTTGGTGATTTTTGTTGATTAATCAAGCAAATTTTCGGATTTTACTCTTTCTCATTGAAGTAAGTACATGAATTATTTTATCATATATTTGAATATTGTGATTATGACTATGGGTAACTAAACTCCATAACTAGGGTTGTGGGAACCATAGGCAAATAATGAGGTAAAACCTAACTAAAATAACAATTCTAGAATAGTGTCTTGCATGTATTGATAATTATTTTGCTTAGAAGTATTTTTAACGGATGGACAACGTTAAAACTCGCCTTAATACCACTTGCCAGACCAAGGAGGTAGATGATAGGAAAAGAATTATCAACATAGATTTAGTTTACACTATCTAATAGGCTAGTATTGATTGGTACGAGGTAATAACTTAGTCAAATATCGAATACGATGCTTAATATGAGGTAAAGATAAGGGTTAGGATAGCAACACACGTAGCCTGACCAAGGTGCGGAGTGAAATTTTCTAGATGCCGGACCAAGGATTTAGAAATACATAACTTATCACTTTGCATGTAAGATACTAGGAAAGAATTGTTATAGTTAGAAATATCAAGTTATGAACCTGTGGGGAACACGTAAACCCTAGTTACTTTGATTAATTGATTAAACTCCAACATTCTAAGTTGTTAAGTGTCTCTTTCAATTTCGCTAGTTATTTTCATTTATTTAGAAATAGAAATTCCCTTTTATTTTTTTTGATTTCCAAGGAAGTAATTGACTGAACAATAGCAATAGTAGGTTGTAGTTAAGTCTAAACTATTTTCCTCGTGGGAACGATCCCAACCTCACTAGTTGGGTTATTTACTTGACACGACCGCTTTACTTCTTATTTGAGAAGTAAGTTTGAGCGTATCAAATTTTGGCGCCGCTGCCGGGGAAAGTATCTTTTAGATTAACTTAAACTTATTACTATAGTTTAGTTGATATTTTCTTAATTTTACTTTGTTTTATTGTTTTTGATTTGTGCAGAACCATCCTCCTTGTATGCCAAATACACGGAGAGGAAGAGAACCCCTGCTTCCCTACGATCACGAATTAGAGCATACACTACGCAACATGAATCAAAACTTGGAAATCAATGATGATGATCAAACCAGAACATCCCAGCTCCGGTTGATGTTCATGGTCAGTTCTTACCCGATGCTCCGGCTGAACACCAACAGAGGGGACAAAATCCCGCTCCACGGCCCCAAGCATACTACATTGGCTATGACAACATAGCAGACTCTGATGGGCCACTTGTCTTGCTTCCTTTACCCCCAGGCATACTTTTGTGGTAAATAGTAGCCTGATGCAAATGCTCACTTCCAGAGGTTTGTTTTCAGGGCTACCTTCTGAGGATCCACATGCCCATATAGCAAAGGTAAGGGCAGTGTGTAAAAGCTGTTAGGGAGGCCTAACTTGGACTTGGATGTAATAGGGCTTAGAGTGTTTCCTCTCTCACTGACGGGAGAGGCTGCTATATTAGACACTGAGATCCCTTACAACTTAATTTTCACTTGGTACCAACTAAGGGATGTCTTATTAGCACTCTACTATCCGGTCTCCAAGAAACTAAACCACAAAAACAGAGTGAACAACTTTGTGGCACTACGAGGAGAGCCAGTTAGTAGTTCTTGGGATAGATTCACCTCGTTCTTGAGAAGCGTCCCAAATCACCGTATAGATGATGAGTCACTGAAGGAATACTTCTATCAGGGATAGGATAATAATAATAAAGCGGTGTTGGACACTATAGCAGGTGGATCTTATGGGGAGTGTCCTTATGCTGAGATTGCTGAAAAATTAGAGAAAATCTCTCGGAAAAATAAAGCTTGGAGTACTAGGAAAACAGATACCGGGAGAAATACCTTCGCACTACAGTCCACTCACAACCCAGCCACATATGAGATTCGTGAAGAAATGGCTCAGATGAGAACTGAGCTTGGGTTGGTAATAAAACATGTCACTGGGGGTGCAGAAAAGAAAAATGCAGTCAACTACTTGTCAAAACCACCACCACCTAATGATGAATGCTATTATGCGGAGGACTCCTATGTAGTAAATGAGCAGACGGGGGGTTTTCGACCGAGCGCCCAAGGCTCAAATAAGGATAATTGGCGCCAAGGTCAAGGGAACCAAGGTCGGACCTATGGTAACTATAACCGTGAGGGTCATTATGTCCGAGATGAAAACCACAACCGCGACAACAACTTCAACAGGGGTAACTATGGTAACAGAAATGATAGGAATGGGCCCTATGTCCCTCCTCAAAATTGTGAAGTTATTCCTAGTGATGGTGGAGATAGTATGGTGCGAGTTGAGGATATGTTGCACAAAATGATGAGGAGGTTCAATGCTAGTGATGAGCACATTAAAGAGTTAAGGTGTGATTTAGCAGGTATTGGGAAAAAAGTCAATACACATGCAATATCGATTAAGCAAATCGAGTTGCAAATGGCCCAATTATCTACGACTGTGAACACACGGCAACCGCGCACTCTTCCTAAAAACACTGTACAAACTCGGAAAAATGATGAACACTATATGGCAATCACCACTCGTGGTGGCAACCAAACCATTGACTCACCTATGCCGTCTAATGAGGAAAAAGAGAGAAAGGATGGTGATAAGGTGGTACGGGGTAGTGGTGAAGCAGAAGAGAGCACTGGAAAAGATGAAGAAGTCTCTATGAAGGTAATTCCCAAGCCTAGACCACCACCACTCTTCCCTCAGAGATTAGTGAAAAAGACCGAGGATGGTAAATATCGGCGTTTTATAACAATGCTGAAGCAGCTTTCTATCAATGTACCTTTGGTAAAAGCTCTTGAACAAATGCCCGGTTATGCAAAGTTTATGAAAGATCTGGTTACAAAGAAAAGATCAGTCACTTTTGAGGATGATGATAGACTGCAGCATTGTAGTGCTATTGCTACAAGATCTCTCGTACAAAAGAAAGAAGATCCGAGTGCCTTCACTGTTCCTTGTACAGTTGGGTCATTACATTTTGCGAAAGCATTATGTGATCTGGGGGAAAACATAAATCTCATGCCCCTCTCGATTTACAAGAAGTTGGGTTTGGGTGACTCAAAACCCACTGCGATGCGGCTACTGATGGCTGATCGAATAGTGAAAAGGCTTACAGGGATACTCCATGATGTGCTAGTAAAAGTGGAGTCATTCATATTTCCGGAAGATTTTTTTGTTCATGATTGTGAAGTCGAATTTTGAAGTGCCTATTATTCTTGGGAGGCCATTCCTTGACACAGGTAGAGCCGTAGTTGATATGGAAAAGGGGCAGATGAAATTTCGGTTGAAGAATGAAGAAGCGACCTTCAACGTTTGTAGGACCATGAGGAAGAGTGGTGAGCTCCAATCGGTATCAGCCATGTCCCACAAAGAAAAGATGAAGAAGGAGAATGAAGAAAAAAATGCAAAACAAGAGTTTATGGTTGGGGATTTGGTACTTTTAGATAGATCTGGGTTGCCTTGTCTTCCGGGCAAGCTCAAGTCCAAACGGACTAGCCCTTACTTGATCACCCAAGTATTCCCTCATGGAGAAGTTGAGTTAAAAACCAAGGAGGGAGTGCAGTTTAAGGTGAATAGAGAACGAATAAAACTCTATTTTGGTCATACTGCATCAGTGAATGAAGTGACAGAGGCATACTATCTTGATGAAGGTTGAGTAATCAAGTGTCCTCAGTCGTGCCGCGACGTTAAATCAGGCGCTTGTTGGGAGGCAACCCAATACTTATAGTTTTTTTCTTTCTAGTAATGGTAGAATTTTCTACTAATGGGTTTTTAATTTGCAGGCACATCACCAGGAAATTCTGCAGAAAATTACTCTGCAGCAGTCACTGACGGATAAAGCGACGGACCGTTTCAACTTTGATGACCGTCTCATGAATCCATCATGCCAGGTACGTCTTTCTGTTACTTTCAAACTAGGTCACACGCGACGGAACCAACGAAGGACCATCATATATGAGATGGACCGTCGTCGTGGAATCATCGCGTCCTTAATGAGGCATACCCGACCCGACCCGGCTGGGGGTTTTAAAAAAAATCAACATTTAAAACCCCCAACCCTTCATTTCACCCTATTCCTTCACTCTTCCTCCTATTTCCCTCCCTTTTCAACTTCCAAAACCATCTCTCTCTTCAACCGATCATTTTCCCCATATTTTTCAAAATCCTAAAAGCCATCATCTACTAGTCGGAGAGATCCTGTTGTGGGTGTCTACGTGATCATCAAGTACCTTTTCCTCTTGTTTGTCTCCGATTCTCAGGTATGTGTCTCTAATTTCTACTCATTTATATTGCATTTTTGTTTATCAATTAGTACTTGCCTAGTTCTTATTGATATGTTCATTTCTTTTATATTTCTGTCTAACCTAGGTTAAAAATCTTCGAAATTGCCATGTTTACAACCCTAGAAATAGGTGCTTTAGCATTGCTAGTTTACTAGGTATTTGGGTTAGACAAATGTAGGTTCAAACACTACCAATTCAATTTGGGTCTTAGGGGATGAATGGGGCACCCCCAGTTCTGTCACTGATTTACAGAACGAGACCCTGATGATGGACCGTCGTACCCACGACAGACCGTCGTAGGGTACGTTCCAAAAGCACTAACACCCCACTGTCCAATTTTATGTAAGTGTCCTCAAACGGACATATGCGACGGACCGTCATCCCTAAGACGGTCCGTCCTGCACAACCGTTCTGGTTGTCAGAGACCCTGTTCCTAAGGGTCTCTCTCCATTTTTCTAAGTGTCCTCAAACGGACAAGTACGACGGACCGTCATACCCACGACGGTCCGTCCTGCATGTCCATTATGATGGTCAGAGACCCCTCTCCTAAGGGTCTCCATATTTTTTTCAAGTGTCCTCTGACGGACACCTACGACGGACCGTCGTACCTGTGACGGTCTGTCCTGCACATACCGTCATACTTGTCAGAGACTCTCTTTCAGGGTTCTCCATATAAACATAGTCTAAGTAAGACAGGACGGACCCCATGACGGTCCGTCGTACTCACGACGAACCGTCACCTAGCCCGTCGTGTTTCACTGTTACTATAGAAATGTCATTTTATTTTAATTTTTTGTATTTATTTTGTGTGGTTTTGCTTGTCTTGTTTGCTCCTTCTATCACTAATATTGATCCTTTACAGGTACTATCTACTATGGCACCAAAACAAGATTGAGTCTATGCACGCGGGCGATGGAAGTCTGTCGCCCCGTCTTCCCGCCTAGTCATTGGCTCTGATGATGAGAGTGACCCCGAGTATGTGCCCCCAGGCACTTCCACCCCTTCCCGTGATGCACGTGTTGCCAGAGCCACACCCATAAAGGTGGCGTCCGGCGTAGTCACTGCCTCTCATTCTGATGAGGAGCGCACACTGACTGGCACACCTTCTGGGTCAGCCACCAATGAAAAAGGAGCGTCTGGCTCCTTAGGAGTTTCGTGGTCGGAGAAAGCCTCCGGATCTGCTGAGGTTCCCGCACCTCAACCACTGCAGCGTCGTCCTCGTCTGATGAGGCTAACAGTTCGGAATCCACACCCAGTTCACCACCTCATTCTCTCACCCCGGCTACTGACCAACCCAACCGGTGGTGTGTCGACGGGCAGTTTCAAGTCTACTCCGATGCAAAGTTCCTGAATGACAAAGGAGTTATGACTCGAACACTCACATTTGAGAGGAGGGTCATTTAAGGGAGTCTCCCGACGATTCCTGAGATCCACAATCTCTTCACCAGACATCGACTGGAGTGGACAGCACGTCCGTTGGGACGTTTTAGTGAAGAGCTTGTCCGAGTGTTCTACGCATCCTACGTAGAGACTCTCCGATCACAGATTGATAGGCAGGCTGCCCCCACGAAAGAGGCCCCACTGGAGCAGGTCTAAGTACGTGGTGTTCCGGTTGATATCTCCCTGCCTACCATCCGCCGGTTTCTATATGGCGAGGGTGTTGATGCTAATCGGACCCCTCTCACTGCCGAGTTTGACTACCAATGGCATCATGTTAAAGATGGCCAATTCCTGCGCGAGCCATCGCTGAGAGAGACCACCAAGAGGTAGATGGCCCCGCACTTGTCAGTTGATGGAGAGGGTGCCGACTGGGTGACCGAGCCGAAGGGGGCCATCAAGAAGGACAACCTGACTTTCACAACGAAGTTTTTGTGGCTGATTGTCCGCCACTGCCTTTCCCCCACAGCCACTGATAATATCGTCACATGGGATCGAGCAGTATTGATGGCGGCGATGATAGCCAGGTTCGAGGTGGGTTTAACGTGGCTTCTACAGGCGGTCATGCACGAGAGGGCTTTTAAGGTCACAACTACTTACCCTTTCCCGTGCATGATATTTTCTCTCTGCAGGTCCGCAGGTGTGCCTATATGGCACGTTGATCAGCTCAAGACCCCTCTGGGCACTGTTGATGTCGGCCTCATCAGAGATGAGGCCAATGAGTTAGCTCCACACAGAGGGCCCCGTCCAGAGCTGCCCCTACTTGCTGACGATCTGGCTGATACGGTAGCCCAGGCCCGCACGGCTGCGCAGGCAGCTTCCACTGACACTACCCTGGTCGAGTCTATCCCGGGTAGTAGCACTGCCCCGAGCTCCTCTCGTACAGCCCCTTTACCCGCTTTGGTCCCGCATGCTAGGGTCCAAAAATTGGAGGCGCAAATGGCTACACTTCTGCATCATATCTAGCCGTGGATCCAGAGGTCTATTACTGAGGCATAAGAGCGCTTGGAGCGAAAAATGGTCCAGCACACAGATCGGAAGATCGTTGAGGTTCACTGGTGCTTGGACGCTTTTGAGTTGCGGGTGCTAGCCTGGCCAGCACCTCCGGTGGATGTGTCGACCCTTCAGGCTGCGGCCGACAGTCTTCACACAGATATTGACATGATCTTAGAGGCTAGGGTGCCTGAGTCTTAGGCCCCTTCTGTCGAGCTTGCTGAAGACACAATGTTATTGGCCCTTTTCGCCACCTCAGAGATTCCACCACCTCCCCCTCGAGAGCATGCCAAGAGGCATAGATGTCGAGCGGAGGATGAGGCGCGAGCACGGAAGAAGGAGCGCTGTGAGATGGAGGCTGCGAGGAGAGCCTCGCTTGCTGAGGAGGAGGCGCGCCAGATGAGAGCAAGAGAGTTAGCGGCTGGGGCGTCTAGCTCCCGAACTGTGGAGATAGCGGGAGGCACTGCTGATAGTGTTGTTGTTGCTGAGGACACCATTGAGGGTGTCCAGGTTATATAGGAAGTGGGTTCCGGGGAACCGGACCCACCAACTTGCTGATCGTCGGCGCTTCGCGCCCCAGGTTTGCTTCACCTACCACTCTAGTATTTCAATTTTTATGCATTGGGGACAATTGCATGTCTTTTTGTTGGGGGTGGGGTAAATGGAAAGTGAGTGCTAGGGTGAAGTCTGAGTAGCCCAATTTACTGTCCTCTTTTGGTGTTTTCTTGCCTGTGTTCTTTTTCCCCAAGAGACTGATTACTTTTTCTGTTGAACCGGCATGTGTATATCTTGTGTACATAGTTTAATTCTTGAGCATGATGGCTAAAATGATATCCTGATAAATTGGAAAATGATGCATGACTAGGCATAGTAATTGATAAATGTGTGGCTCTAAGCATGACATAGAGGTACAACACTGCATTACCCTAAGTCTAAAATTCGAACTAGGTGACTGATAATCTGGTAGAGTGATGAGATGTCAAGTGAGTGTGATGAAGATTTGAATAGTCCAGTATTTGTACTGAGCTAGAACTTGCCTGGTTAGTCCTGCTAAAAGTAAGTTGTAATAGACAATTAGGAAAGGATCATAGACCCTTATTCAATATACCCTATTTTTAGCCTAAATAAAAGAAAACCAAATGAAATTTATCCTTTTTGATCCAAATGATCTGAGCTTAAATTAGACCTTTCTTTTTCACCCTAACTGATTTTTTTTGGGAATAATGTGTTGGCCCTGGTCCCTCCTTGGACATGTGCACTCAGCTTATGCCAAAAGCATAAGTTGAGGGTGGCAAATGCAGTAAACAACCTTCGTTATGGCACTGACCCAACTTTGGGTATTGTGTACTTTGACTCATGGCAAAACCATGAGTTGAGGGTGGCTATTATGAGGAATTCTCTGGAAAGTGGGGTTGAAAGAATAAAGAGAGAGAAAGAACAAAAGTAAAGTGACTCAAGGATTAGTTGAAAGAAAAGTAAAAATGAAAAAAAAAATACAAGCAAGAAAAGAAGAGAGTCACTTACACAAATGAAGAATAATAGGGAAAATAGCAAGGTGAAAGAATGTGGGAAACTGGGCAAAATAAAATGATAGAAAGTGGTATGTTTAGCCGATATGTCAAGGAGGGGAAAAAGTCACTAAAGTATACCTAAATTACCCTACTTGACCCTGAGCCTATGTTACAAGCTAAGAAAGTCCTATCGTGAATCCTAAGGGTTTTATAGCAAACTTAAAGTAGTGAAAATAAGGGCAAGCTTATGGCAATAGGTATGAATGAGTGAATTTGTTCTGAGAGTGAGTGTTTAAAAGTAATCCTTATACTCAAACTGAAATCATTGTGTGAAAAATGAGGATTTTGTTTTGAAGTGAAGACACTAGTTGCATTACCGGAAATATTAGCATCTCGGTGAGAAATTGAAGAGGATAGGTGTTAGTGCATGTTGAGTCTGTGTCATGGTCTGATTCCACATAATTCAAGCCTAATAGTGATAGCATGCATAAATATGATGAGATTAATCAGGATTGATAGCAAAATGATTGCAAAGGATAAAACATGGATACTATTGTACAAAGATTGCGTATTGAGTCATAGTCCGTCGCTTGAGAACAAACAACGAATTTAAGTTGAGGGTGTTGATATACCGTGGTTTCACGGTATTATTAATACTCTTTCCTTAAGTTTAGTGTGTCCAAAAGCCTTTTTGTGCTAATTTTTATATAAGTTTCTCCTTATTTGCAGGAAATCTGTCCAAAGATGAATGCGGAGGCTTTTGAGCGAAGAAATGCAGAAGAGACCACCTACGGAGCTTGTGACGGTCCGTCATGCTTGTGACGGTTCGTAGGTGGCAGCGTAGTGCAGCTGATGAAGGAAGATGGGGAAGTCTGACCAAGTGTAGAGTTACGGAGTCCATGACGGTCCGTCGTGTCTATGACGGTCCGTCCTGCAGGTTCGTCGTGAAGTTCAAAGAAGTAGTCCCAGTACCCATATTCCAATATTTTAAGTGTTTTGGAACGAAGACCCTCGATGGACCATTGTGCCTGTGACGATCCGTCATACTTGCCGTCGAGGGTAATGAAGGGAGCAGCAGAAGAAATTGCACAAGTATGGGACGACGGAGTCCGTGACGTCCGTCGTGACCACGATGATCCGTCGCGAGGTCCGTCCACCCAGCCGCGTTTTGACAGATTTCCAGCAAATAGAATACTTGTTTAATTAGTTTTTTATTTTCTATAAATAGTTCGAAAAACCTCGTTTTTGAGGTTAGACTCTGTATTATTAGGTTAGACTCTGGATCATTGTGAGACTATGGATTGTTTGGTTAAGCCTTAGATTATCATTAGACTTTTTGTGAGATTCTTGATTACTTTGAGATTCTTGTAAGTGATTGTTGGTGATTTTTGTTGATTAATCAAGCGAACTTTCGGATTTTACTCTTTCTCATTGAAGTAAGTACATGCATTCTGATATCATATATTTGAATATTGTGATTATGACTATGGGTAACTAAACTCCATAACTAGGGTTGTGGGAACCATAGGCAAATAATGAGGTAAAACCTAACTAAAATAACAATTCTAGAATAGTGTCTTGCATATATTGATAATTCTTTTGCTTAGAAGTCTTTTTAACGGATGGCCAACGTTAGAACTCGCCTTAATGCTACTTGGCGGACCAAGGAGTTAGATAATAGGAAATTATCAACATAGATTAAGTGTACACTATCTAACAGGCTAGTATTGATTGGTACGAGGTAATAACTTAGTCAAATATCGAATATAATGCTTAATATGAGGTAAAGATAAGGGTTAGGATAGCAACACACGTAGCCGGACCAAGGTGCGGAGTGAAATTTTCTAGATGCCGGACCAAGGATTTAGAAATACATAACTTATCACTTTGCATTCAAGATACTAGGAAAGAATTGTTATAGTTAGAATTATCAAGTTATGAACCTGTGGGGAACACGTAAACCCTAGTTACTTTGATTAATTGATTAAACTCCAATATTCTAAGATGTTAAGTGTCTCTTTCAATTTCGCTAGTTATTTTCATTTATTTAGAAATAGAAACCCCCCCTTTTATTGTTTTTGCTTTCCAAGGAAGTAATTGACTGAACATAGTAATAGTAGATTGAAGTTAAGTCTAAACTATTTTCCTCGTGGGAACGATCCCAACCTCACTAGTTGGGTTATTTACTTGACACGACCGCTTTACTTCTTATTTAAAAAGTAAGTTTGAGCGTATCACTACTCTCTTCATTACTCTCTATGGAAGGTATGGTGGATCGTCACAGTCACAACGGTCCGTCGAGGGTCTCCGTTCCAAAACACTTGAACTCTTAAAATTTGGGTACTGGAAACTTCTCTGATCTTCATGACGAACCAGCAGGATGGACCATCATGGCTATGACGATCCGTCACGCGCTCCGTGACCCCACACTTGGTCAGACTTCCCCATCTTCCTTTAGCAGCTGCACTACGATGCCACCTACGGATAGTCACGAGCATGACGGGCCGTCACAAGCTCCGTAGGTGGTACTATTCTGTAATTCTTGCTCAAAAACCTCTAATTCATCTTTTAGACAGATTTCATGCAAATAAAGAGAAACTTACATAAAAATTAGAACAAAAAAGCCTTTTGGACACACTAAAATTAAGGGAAATGTATTAATAATACCGTGAAACCATGGTATATCAACACCTTCAACTTAAATTCGTGTTTGTCCTAAAGCGACGCACTATGACCAATACAAAATCTTTGTACAATAGTATCCATGTTTTATCCTTCGCAATTATTTGGCTATCAATCGCGATCAATCTCATCATATTTATGCATGCTATCACTATTAGGCTTGAATTATGTGGAATCAGACCATGACACGGACTCACCATGCACTAACACCTCTCCTCTTCAATTTCTCACCAGGGTGCTAATATTTCCGGTACTGCAACTAGTGTCCTTACTTCAAAAAAAATAATCCTTTTTCACACCATGATTTCAGTTTAAGTATAAGGATTACTTTTCAACACTCACTCTCAGAACAAATTCACACTCATTCATACCTATTGCCATAAGCTTGCCCTTATTTTCACTGTTTTAAGTTCGCTATACAACCCTTAGGATCACGATAGGACCTTCTTAGCTTGTAACATAGGCTCAGGGTCAGGTAGGGTATATTTAGGTATACTTTAGTGGCTTTTTTCCCTCCTTGACTTATCGACTAAACATACCATTTTCTATCATTTTATTTTGCCTAGTTTCCCACATTCTTTCACCTTGCTATTTTCTTTTTTTTTTCTTCATTTGTGTAAGTGACTTTCTTCTTTTCTTGCTTGTATATTTTTTTTTTCATTTTTACTTTTCTTTCAACTAATTCTTGAGTCACTTTACTTTTGTTGTTTGTCTCTCTTTGTTCTTTCAACCCCACTTTCCAGAGCATTCCTCATAATAGCCACCCTCAACTCATGGATTTGCCATGAGTCAAAGTAGACAATACCCAAAGTTGGTTCAGAGCCATAAAAAAGGTTGTTTACTGCATTAGCACCCTCAACTTATGCTTTTTCCATAAGCTGAGTGCACATGTCCAAGGAGGGACCAGGGCCAACACATTATTCCCAAAAAAGATCAGTTAGGGTGAAAAAGAAAGGTCTAGTTTAAGCTCAAATCATTTTGATCAAAGAAGGATAAATTTCATTTGGTTTTCTTTTATTTAGGCTAAAAATGGGCTATATTGAATAAGGGCCTATGATCCTTTCCTAATTGTCTATCACAGCTTACTTTTA
Organism: Solanum peruvianum; assembly: GCA_027705065.1. Taxonomy (NCBI): domain Eukaryota; kingdom Viridiplantae; phylum Streptophyta; class Magnoliopsida; order Solanales; family Solanaceae; genus Solanum; species Solanum peruvianum. Next base: position 14,371,408 of record JAKWJD010001759.1, read on the forward strand.
GCTGGACTAATCAGGCAAGTTCTAGCTCAGTACAAATAGTGGACTATCAAAATCTTCCTCACACTCACTTGACATCTCATTACTCTACCAGATTATCAGACACCTAGTTCGAATTTTATACCTAGGGTCATGCAGTGGTGTAACTTTATGTCATGCTTAGAGTCACACATTTATCAATTACTATACCTAGTCATGCATCATTTTCCATTTTATCACGATAACATTTTAGCCATGCCGGTTCAACAAAAAAAGTAATCAGTCTCTTGGGGAAAAAGAACACAGGCAAGAAAACCCCAAAAGAGGATAGTGAATTGGGGTACTCAGACTTCACCCTAGCACTCACTTTTTATTTACCCCACCCCAACAAAAAAAGACATGCAATTGTCCCCAATGCATAAAAAAATAAAATACAAGAGTGGTAGGTGAAGCAAACCTGGGGCGCAAAGCAACGACGATCAATAAGCTGGTGGGTTCGGTTCCCCGGAACCCACTACCTCTGTAATCTGGACACCCTCAGTAGTGTCCTCAGCATCAAAAGCACTATCAGCAGTGCCTCCCTCTATCTCCACAATTTTGGAGCTAGACGCCCTAGCAGCTAACTCTACCGCACTCATCTGACGCGCCTTCTCATCAGCAAGCGAGGCTCTCCTCGCAGCCTCTATCTCATGGCGCTCCTTTTTCCGTGCTCGAGTTTCATCCTTCTCTCGACCCCTACGCCTCTTGGCATGCTCTCGAGGGGGATGTGGTGAAATCTCTGAAGTGGCGAATAGGGCCGCCATCACTGTGTCTTCAGCAGGCTTTGCAGAAGGGGCCTCAAACTCAGGCACCCTAGCCTCTAAGATCATGTCGATGTCTGTGCGAAGACTGTCGACCACATCCACCTGAGGGGCTTGTCGGACTAACACCCGCAACTCAAAAGCGTCCAAGCGCTGATGAACCTCAGCAATTTTCTGCTCTGTATGCTGGACCATTCTCCGCTCCAAGCGCTCTTCTGCCTCAGCAATAGACCTCTGCATCCAAGGCTGGATGTGATGCAGAAGTGTAGCCATCTGTGCCTCTAATTTCTGAACCCTAGCAAGCGGGACCAGAGCGAGGAAAAGGGCTGAGCGAGAGGACCTCGGGACAGTGCTACTACCCGAGATAGACTCGACTGGGGTAGTGTCAGTGGAAGCCGCATGCGTAGCCATGCGGTCCTGTGCTACCGTATCAGCCAGATTGTCACCAAGTAGAGGCAACTCTGGACGGGGCCCTCTGCGTGGAGCCAACTCATTGGCCTCATCCGTGATGAGGCCAATATCAACAGTGCCCAGAGGGGTCTTGAGCTGATCAACGTGCCATATAGGCACACCTGTGGACCTGCATAGAGAAAACATTATGCACGGGAAAGGGTAGGTAGTTGTGACCTTAAAAGCCTTCTTCTGCATGACTGCCTGTAGACGCCAAGCAAAATCCACCTCAAACCTGGCTATCATCGCCGCCATCAGTACTGCTCGATCCCATGTGACTATATTATCAGCGGCTGTGGGGGAAAGGCAGTGGCATATAATCAACCAAAAAAACTTCGCCGTGAAGGTCAGGTTGGACTTCTTGATGGCTCCCTTCGGCTCGGTCACCCAGTCAACACCCTCTCCATCAACGGACAAATGCAGGGTCATCCACTTCTTGGTGGTCTCTGTCAGCGATGGCTCACGCAGGAATTGGCCATCTTTGACAATTTGCCATCGGTAGTCAAACTCGGCGGTAAGAGGGGTCCGGTTGGCATCAACATTCTCGCCGTATAGATACCGAGAGATGGCAGGCACGGAGATATCAACCGGAATGCCACGTTCTCAAACCTGCTCCAGTGGGTCTTGTTTGGCGGGGGCAGCCCGCCTATCAATTTGATATCTGAGAGTCGCTACGTAGGAGGCATAGTACTACCAGACCAACTCTTCACTATAACGTCCCAACAGACGCGCTGTCCACTCCAGTCAATGTCTGGTGAAGAGATTAAAGATCTCTGGCATCGTCGGGAGACTTCCTGTAAGGACCCGCCGCTCCAATGTAAGTGTTCGAGTCATGACTCCTTTGTCATTCAAGAACTTTGCATCGGAATAGACTTGATACTGCCCGTCGACACACCATCGATTGGGCTGGTTGGTAAACAAGGTGAGAGCATGAGTTGGTGAACCGAGTGTGGATTCCAAACTATCAGCCTCATCAGATAGGCAGACGCTGAAGTGGTGGCGGGTGCGGGAGCCTCAGCAGATCCTGAGGCTTCCTCCGACCACAAAACTCCTAAGGATCTAGACGCTCCTTCTTCATTATTAGCTGACCCAGAATGTGTGCCGGTCAGTGTGTGCTCCTCATCAGACTGGGAGGCAGTGACTACACCAGACGCCACCTTTTTGGGTGTGGCTCTGGCAACACGTGCAGCTCGAGATGGGGTGGAAATGCTGGGGGCACGTACTCGGGGTCACGCTCATCATCAGAGCCAATGACCAGGCGGACAGACAGGGAGACAGACTTCGAGCGCCCGCGTGCGTAGACTCGATCTTGTTTTGGTGCCATAATAGATAGTACCTGTAAAGAATCAATATTAGTACTAGAAGGAGCTAACACGACAAGCAAAACCACTCAAAATAAATAAAAGAGTTAAGATGTAATGACACAGCCATAGTAACAGTGAAACACAACAGACCAGGTGACGGCTCGTCGTGAGTACGACAGACCGTCACGGGGTCCGTCGTGTCTTACTTAGACTATGTTTATATGGAGAACCCTGAAGGAGAGTCTCTGACAAGTATGACGGTATATGCAGGACGGACCATCACAGGTACGACAGTCCGTTGTAGGTGTCTGTCATAGGACACTTGAAAAAAAATATGGATACCCTTAGGAGAGGGGTCTCTGACCATCATTACGGTCATGCAGGATGGACCGTCGAGGGTATGACGGTCCGTCGTAGTTGTTCGTAAGAGAAGACTTGGAAAAAGTATGGAGACCCTTAAGAAAGGGGTCTCTGACCGTCGTAACGGTTATGCAGGACGAACCGTCGTGGGTATGACGGTCCATCGTAGTTGTCCGCTGGATGACACTTAGAAAAATAGAGAGACCCTTAGGAACAGGGTCTCCGACAACCAGAACGGTTGTGCAGGACGGAACGTCGTGGGAATGACGGTCCGTCGCATGTGTCCGTTGGAGGATACTTAGAAAAAGTGAGAGACCCTTAGGAACAGGGTCTCTGACAACCAGAACGGTTGTGCAGGATGGACCGTCGTGGGAATGATGGTCCGTCGCATGTGTCCGTTGGAGGACACTTAGAAAAAGTGAAAGACCCTTAGGAATAGGGTCTCTGACAACCAGAATGGTTGTGCATGACGGACAGTCGTGGTAACGACGGTTCGTCGCATGTGTCCGTTGGAGGACACTTAGAAAAAGTGAGAGACCCTTAGGAACAGGGTCTTGACAACCAGAACGATTGTGCAGGATGGACTCGTGGGAACGACGGTCCATCGCATGTGGTCGTTGGTGGACACTTGGAGAAAATTGGACAGTGGGGTGTTAGGGATGTTGGAACGATGGTCCGTCATTGGGGTCTCGTTCTATAACTCAGTGACAGAACTGGGGATTCCCCATTCATCCCCTATGACCCAAATAGAATTGGTAGTATTTTAACCTACTTTTGTCTAACCCAAATACCTAGTAAACTAGCAATGCTAAAGCACCTATTTCTAGAGTTTTAACACAGCAATTTCGAGGATTTTCAACCTAGGTCAGACAGAATTTTATTAAAGAATGAACCTATGAGGAAGAACAAGCCTAATACTAATTGATAAAAAAAAATGTAATATAAATGAGTAGAAATTAGAAACACATACCTGAGAATTTGAGAAAAACAAGAGAGAAAGGTACTTGGTGATCAAGTAGAGACCCACAGCGGCAGCTCTGACTAGTAGATACTGAATTTTAGGAATTCGGAGAATTTGGGGAAAATGATCGGTTGTAAGAGAGAGGGGTTATGATCTTTGGAAGTTGAAAAGGGAGGGAAATGGAAGAAAGTGTGAAGGAATGGGCTGAAATGAAGGGTGGGGGTTTTAAATGTTGATTTTTTTGAAAAACCCAGCCGGGTCGGGTCGAGTACGCTTCATTAATGACACGACGAGTCCCCCGACAATGGTCTGTCTCTGTTGTGACGGTCCGTAATTGGTTCGTTGCGTGTGCCCTAGTTTGAAAATAACAGAACGACGTACCTGGCACGAAGGATTCATGCGACGGTCTGTCACATCCATAACGGTCCGTCGTTGTATCCGTCAGTGACTGCTGCAGAGTGATTTTCTGCAGAATTTCCTGGTGATGTGCCTGCAAATTTAAAACCCATTAGTATAAAATGCTACCATTACTAGAAAGAAAAACTATAAGTATTGGGTTGCCTCCCAACAACCACCTGATTTAACATCGCGGCACGACTGAGGACACTTGATTACTCAAACTTCATCAAGATGGTATGCCTCGATCACTTCATTCGCCAATTCAGCATGCCCGAAATAGATTTTTATGTGTTGTCCATTCACCTTGAACCGCACATCCTCCTTAGTTTCCAACTCAACTGCTCCATGAGGGAATAGTTGGGTAACCAAGTAAGGACCTATCCATTTGGACTTGAGCTTGGCCGGAAACAAGCGCAACCTAGAATTGAATAAAAGCACCAAATCCCCTACCATAAACTCTCGTTTTTCGATTTTTTGGTCATGGTACTTGTTCATCTTTTCTTTGTAGAGGGCTGAGCTTTCATAAGCTTTCAGGCAAAATTCATCGAGTTCATTCAACCTAGTTAACCGTTGTTCTGCAGCTTCGCTCCAATCCATTTTCAACTTCTTCATAGACCACATTGCTTTATGCTCTAACTCAACCAGAAGATGAAAAGCTTTCCCATATACAAGTTGGTATGGGGACATACCTATGGGAGTCTTATACGCTGTTCCGTAGGCCCAAAGAGCATCATCAAGCCTTCTTGACCATCCGTTCTACTAGCATTCAATGTTTTTTACAATATCTGTTTGATCTCCCGATTCGGCACTTCAACTTGCCCACTAGTTTGAGGGTGTAAGGAGTGGCCACATTATGGCGAACCCCATATTTCTCCAATAACCCCTTGAACAATCTGTTGCAGAAGTGGGAGCCCCCATCACTAATAATTGCCCTTGGGGTGCCAAAACGAGAGACTATACTCTTTTTTTAAGAATGCAGTGACACTCTTCCCTTCATTGTTTGCGAGGGTGATGGCTTCGACCCATTTAGATACATAATCAACTGCTTCTAGAATGTACTTCATTCCATGAGAACTCACAAAAAGGCCCATAAAGTCAATACCCCAAAAATCAAATAACTCAATCATAAGAATGGGGTTTAGAGGGAGCTTTTGCTTTCTTGAAATGCCGCCATCTCGTTGGCATCAATCACATGCTTTAGCAAACTCATGAGCATCTTGATGAAGAGTTGGCCAATAGTAACCACATTGTAATATCTTATGAGCGGTTCGGATACCACTATGATGTCCACCAACGGGTGAGGAATGGCATGCTTCTAACACACTCAACATCTCACATTCTGGCACACAACGCCGAATAAGCCCGTCGGCCAACTCCTATATAAGTATGGTTCATCCCAAAAGAATTTCTTCACATCGTACATGAACTTTTTTCTTTGATGAAAGGACAAGTCCGATGGAACAATATCACTAGCCAGATAGTTCGCAAAATCTGCGAACCATGGAATCAAGTCTTGTGAAGCAGCCAATAATTGCTCATCGGGGAAAGTATCATCAATGTCAGTCTTACCCCCTAACTCTCTCATAGCTTCATCCCCTAGACGGGACAAATGATCAGCAACTTGATTTTCAGTCCCTTTTATATCCATCACTTCAAAGTCAAATTCTTGTAGCAGTAATACCCAACGAATCAACCTAGGTTTCGCATCCTTCTATGCCATCAAATATCTCAATGCTGAGTGGTCAGTATGCACTATAACTCTAGTACCTAGCAAATATGAGCAAAATTTTTCAAAAGCAAACACTACTGCAAGGAGTTCTTGCTCAGTCATATGTAGTTCTTCTGAGCTTCATTTAGGGCTTTACTAGCATAGTAAATGGGGTGAAGGATTTTGTTCTTTCTTTGTCCCAATAATACACTAAGAGCAACCCCACTAGCATCGCACATCACCTCAAATAGACTGTTCCAATCCGAAGAAATAATGATAGGTGCAGACACCAATTTTTCTTTTAGCTCCCCGAATGCTTTAAGACAGGATTCATCAAAACAAAATTTACAATCTTTCTCCAGCAATTTGCAAAATGGATGTGCAATCTTTGAAAAGTCTTTGGTGAATCTTCGGTAAAAACCTGCATGCCCAAGAAAGCTTCTCACACCTTTCACAGAGATCGGTGGGGGAAGTCTCTCTATTACCTCGACTTTAGCTCGATCAACCTCTATGCCCTTTTCTGAAATGCGATGACCCAAAACAATACCTTCTTTCACCATGAAATGACATTTTTCCCAATTTAGTACTAAATTGCAGTCTTCACATCTCTTAAGGACCTCAGATAAATTGTTCAAACACCGATCGAATGAATCACCAACCACAGAAAAATCATCCATAAAAACTTCTATAGTATCTTTCACAATGTTGGAGAATATCGATATCATACATCTCTGAAATGTGGCGAGTGCATTGCACAACCCAAACGGCATTCTTTTGAATGCAAAGGTCCCATATGGACAAGTAAAAGTGGTTTTTTGTTGATCTTATGGTGCAATAGAAATCTGAATATACCCTAAATATCCGACAAGAAAACAGTACCACCCTTTTCCGGCAAGTCTATCCAACTATCTGATCCATGAAGGGCATAGGAAAGTGGTCTTTTTCAGTCCATGCATTTAATTTGCGGTAATCCATACACACCCTCCATCCAGTAACCGGTCTCATTGGAACAAGTTCATTTTTTCATTGGGGACCACAGTCATTCCCCTTTTTAGGTACACACTGAATAGGGCATACCCAACTACTATCGGCGATCGGATAGATTACTCCGGCGTCCAACCACTTGATGATTTCCTTCTTCACGACCTCTTGCATAGGTGGATTTAAGCGTATCTGGTGCTCAATACTTGGCTTATGATCAGGCATGAGTTGGATTTTATGAGAGTGAATACCAGAAGGGATCTCAATAATGTCCGCAATATTCCACCCAATAGCTCTTTTGAACCTTTTTAGAACTTTCACCGAACTCTCAACTTGTTGTTCATTCAGGTCTGATGCAATGATTACCGGCAAAGTGTCACCATTTCCTAAGAATTCATACCTGAGATGAGGTAGGAGAGCTTTTAGTTCTAACTTTGGAGCCTCCTCTATAGATGGTTTCGCGGGTGGGAACTCATGATTCTTCATATCTAAATCATATTTCTTCAGTTTAAACCGAACATCACCTCGATCAAGAGCCGCGACTAATGACTCATACTCTTCTATGCAGTCGCTATCAAAATTCATTATCACTGCCGCTAATGTTTCTACACCTAGACGTTCTTCTATTTGTGTCTCAGATGTCTCACCAATGTTTAGGATATAGAAGATACCAATTGGAGCTCACCACTCTGCCTCATTGACCTACAAATGTTAAAGGTCACTTCCTCATTGTTCAACCAAAATTTCATCTGTCCCTTTTCCATATCTACTAAGGCTCTTCCCGTAGCAAGGAATGGCCTCCCAAGAATAATGGGCACTTCAAAATCGACTTCACAATCAAGAATAACAAAATCTGCCAGAAATATGAACGACTCCACTTTTACTAGCACATCGTGGAGTATCCCTATAGGCCTTTTTATTGTTCGATCAGCCATCAGTAGCCGCATCGTAGTGGGATTTGGATCACCCAAATCCAACTTCTTGTAGATCGAGAGGGGCATGAGATTTATGCTTGCCCCCAGATCACATAATGCTTTTTCGCAAAATGTAATAGTCCGATTGTACAAGGAATAGTGAACGATTCCGGATCTTCTTTCTTTTGTACCAGAGATCTTGTAGCAATAGCACTACAATGCTGCATTCTATCATCATCCTTAATGTGACCGATCTTTTCTTTGTAACCAAATCTTTTATAAACTTGGCGTAACCGGGCATTTGTTCTAAAGCTTCTACCAAAGGGAAATTGATAGAAAGTTGCATCAACATTGTTATAAAACGCCGATATTTACCATCCTTGGTCTTTTTCAATAATCTTTGAGGAAATTGGGGTGGTGGCCTAGGCATGGGAGTTACCTTTTTAGGCACTTTAGCATCTTTTACAATGTTATCATCTACTTCACCATTAACATCTACCACTTTATCAGTATCTTTTGTCACCTTTTTCTCATTAGACGGCATAGTTGGGTCAATGGTTTGCTTTCCACCGCGAGTAGTGATTGTCATACAATGTCCATCATTTTTCAGATTTTGGACAGTGTTTCTAGGAAGAGTTGCCCGGTTGCCGTGTCTTCACAGTCGCAAATAATATTGTAACTGAAGTTGCTTAATCGATATTGCATGTGTATCGACTTTTTGCCCAATACCCGCTAAATCATTCCTCAACTCTTTATTGTGCTCATCACTAGCATCGAACCTCCTCATCATTTTATGCAACATATCCTCAACTAGCTCCATACTACCTCCACCATCCCTAGGCGTAACTTCACGATTTTGAGGAGGAACATAGGGCACATTCCTATCATTTCTATTACCATAGTTACCCCTGTTGAAGTTGTTGTCGCAATTGTAGTTTCCATCTCGGACATAATGACCCTCATGGTTATAGTTACTTCCGACCTTGGTTCCCTTGACCTTGGCGCCAATTCTCCTGATTAGAGCCTTGGTCACTTGGTCGGAAACCCCCCGTCTGCTCATTTAATGCATAGGAATTCTCCTCATAATAGCACTTATCATTTTGTGGTGGTGGTTTCGACAAGTAGCTGACTGCATTTATCTTTTCTTCACCCCCAATGACATGTTTTAGTACCAATCCAAGCTCAGTTCTCATCTGAGCCATTTCTTCACGAATCTCATTTATGGATGGGTTGTGAGTGGACTGCACTGCGAATGTATTTCTCCCTGTATCTGACTTCTTAGTACTCCAAGCTTTATTATTCTAAGATATTTTGTCTAATTTTTAAGCAATCTCAGCATAAGGACACTCGCCATAAGATCCACCTGCTATAGTGTCCAACACCGCTTTATTATTATCATCCTGTCCCCAATAGAAGTATTCCTTCAGTGACTCATCATCTATATGGTGATTTGGGTCGCTTCTCAAAAACGAGGTGAATCTATCCCAAGAACTACTAACTGACTCTCCTGGTAGTGCCACAAAGTTGTTCACTCTGTCATTGTCGTTTAGTTTCTTGGAGACCGGGTATTAGCGTGCTAAGAAAACGTCCCTTAGTTGGTTCCAAGTGAAAATTGAGTTGTAAGGGAGCTCATTGAACCATATAGCAGCCTCTTCTGTCAGTGAGAGAGGAAACACTCTTAGCCCTATTACATCCAAGTCCAAGTCAGGCCTACCTACACAACTTTTACACATTGCCCTTACCTTAGCTATATGGGCATGTGGATCCTTAGAAGGTAGCCCTGAAAACAAACTTCTGGCAGTGAGCATTTGCATCAGGCTACTAGTTATCACAAAAGTGTGACCTGGTGGTAGAGGGGGCAAGACAAGTGGCCCATCGGAGTCTGCTATATTGTCATAGCCTCAGTAGTATTCTTGGGGCCGTAGAGCGGGATTTTGTCCCCTCTGTTGGTATTCACCCGGAGCATCGGGTAACAACTGACCATGAACATCAATCAGAGCTGGGATGTTCTGGTTTAGATCATCATTAAATTCCCAAGTTTTGATTCATGATGCATAGTGTACGCTCTAATTCGTGATCATAGGGAAACAAGGGTTCTCTTCCTTTCTGTGCATTTGTCATACAAGAAAGATGGTTCTGCAAGAATCAAAAACAATAAAACAAAGTAAAATCACGAAAATATCAACTAAACTAAAGTAATAAGTTTAAGTTAATCTAAAAGATACTTTCCCAGCAGCGACGCCAAAATTTGATACACTCAAACTTACTTATCAAATAAAAAGTAAAGCGGTCGTGTCAAGTAAATAACCTAACTAGTGAGGTTGGGATCGTTCCCACGAGGAAAATAGTTTAGACTTAACTTCAATCTATTATTACTATTGTTCAGTCAATTACTTCCTTGGAAAGCAAAAATGATGAAAGGGGGATTTTCTATTTCTAAATAAATGAAAATAACTAGCGAAATTGAAGGAGACAACTAACAGCTTCAATGTTGGAGTTTAATCAATTAGTAAAAGTAACTAGGGTTTACGTGTTCCCCACAGGTTCATAACTTGATAATTCTAACTATAACAATTCTTTCCTAGTATCTTGCATGCAAAGTGATAAGTTATGTATTTCTAAATCCTTGGTCCGGCATCTAGAAAATTTCACTCCGCACCTTGGTCCGGCTACGTGTGTTGCTATACTAACCCTTATCTTTACCTCATATTAAGCATTGAATTCGATATTTGACTAAGTTATTTCCTCGTACCAATCAATACTAGCCTATTAGATAGTATACACTAAATCTATGTTGATAATTATTTCCCTATTATCTATCTCCTTGGTCCGGCAAGTAGCATTAAGGCGAGTTCTAACGTTGGCCATCCATTACAAAGACTTCTAAGTGAAAGAATTATCATTACATGCAAGACACAATTCTAGAATTGTCATTTTAGTTAGGTTTTACCTCATTATTCGCCTATGGTTCCCACAACCCTAGTTATGGAGTTTAGTTACCCATAGTCATAATCACAATATTCAAATATATGATATAAGAATTCATGCACTTACTTCAATGAGAAAGGGTAAAATCCAAAAGTTTGCTTGATTAATCAACAATAATCACCAACAATCAATTACAAGAGTCTCAAAATATTAAAGAGTCTCACCATATAATCCAGAGTCTAACAATAATTAAGGGTCTAACAAAAATCAAGGGTCTAACCTCAAAAATGAGGTTTTTCAAACTATTTATGAAAAATAAAACCTAATTAAATAAGACTCTATTTGCTGGAAATCTGTCAAAACGCGGCTGGATGGACAGACTTCACGACGGATTGTCGTGGTCACAATGGACCGTCATAGACTCCGTCGTACCATACTTGTGCAATTTCTTCTTCTGCTCTCTTTATTACCCTCGACGGCAGGTATGAAGGATCGTCACAGTCACAACGGTCCGTCGAGGGTCTCCGTTCCTAAACACTTAAACTCTTGGAATTTGGGTACTGGACTACTTCTCTGATCTTCATGACAAACCAGCAGGACGGACCATCATGGCTACGATGGTCCATCACGTTTTCCGTAACCCCACACGTGGTCAGACTTCCCCATCTTTCTTCAGCAGATGCACTACGATGCCACCTACGGACCGTCACGAGCATGACGGACCATCACAAGCTCCGTAGGTGGTACTTTTCTGTATTTCTTGCTCAAAAACCTCTGCATTCATCTTTTAGACAGATTTCCTACAAATAAAGAGAAACTTACATAAAAATTAGCACAAAAAGTCTTTTGGACACACTAAACTTAAGGAAAAAACATTAATAATACCGTGATACCACGGTATATCAGTGACACTCATCAGATTTAAGTCAGGGTCATTTTGGTCCTTTTCCCAATGTATTGAACACTTGAACTACATCGTTTGATGCCTAAATTACATTGTTTTACTCAATATAAGCCTAGTAACTTAGTTAGACATACCCAGAATCCTCATTCTCCAAAAATCATCAAATTAGAACGAAAAAAAAGGCGCCAGATTCCTTCAAGAGCAAGCAACAATGTTCTTTAAGTTTCAGCCCCGAAATCAAAGCATTTCTCCATAGATTTCGTCACCAAATATGTGGAATTTCACTAGTGGGTTTGTTTCATCTACTAGATCCCTAGAATTTAGTTAGATCCTTTATTCTCCATATATTGTTTAGACCGAGGGTTTCTAAAACTTTGGATATTTACTGTGATTCAATTGTTGTAGTATCCTAAATCAATAACAGGTTTTCTTAGGAAGTTTACTTAATTACTTGTATGGAACTCAAAACCCTAGTTTGTGTAGATTATCATGGCTCATTAATTACACTTACTAGTTCATCTAAACAGATAATCATTCTCCAGATTTTGGATGTCACATTATCAGGATATATATGTTAAATTATGAGTTAAAATGTTGTTATTTTGAGCTATTCAGTATTTTAGTTGCATTTGTGTCATATGCATATTTAGTTTGGAGTAGACTTAGACCGAGTAGACTAAGGTTCAGCATACCCTCAAAATCCCAGAACCCCCATAGGATTATAAGTCTCCTCTGTTGGGCATCAAATTTAGTGATCATGCTAGTCATGCCTTTATGCCCCTGACAAGGTATATTGAGTCCTCTCGATGGGACGTATTCATTAGACTCCACGTTTAGTTCATGTGGTCTATGTCGATGAATAGTATCTCCCACAGTCAAACTCTCAATGCATTTGACCAAGTTTTCAGTATATACCTCAACATTCAGTTCAACATGTTATTTTCATGACTAATACTTGGTAATTGCATTCAGCTTAATTTTTCAGTCATGTTTCAGTATTTACATTCTTACTTAGTTTATGTCATTTCTTCAGTTATGCTTTGTTCAATCTATATGTATTTGTACAACTTAGTATCTATATCATACATGCTTAGTACATTCCAAGTACTGACGCATACTCTGTGCTACAGACTTTCATGATGTAGGTTCAGGTACTCAACATCCAGATCACGCTAGATCTATTCTCGGTCAACATTCAACAACTTCAGTGATGAGTCATCATACGTCGAGGATAACAGACATGTTTTTCACTTTATTCTTTTTATTCAGCTTTCAGCTTTGTTAGACTTAGCTGGGGGCATGTCCCAGCAACTGAACTTAGTTAGAGGCATTTCAAACATATTAAAAGAATCATCTTGAATTATGAAGTTCGTCTTTTAGTTGTTATTAACCTTTTAGTATGCTTTATATTTTCAGATTAGTCGGGTATTCCCCACTTTCAGCTATCCACAATTTTTAGCTTTCACATAGTTCATATGTTACTTCGTTATTTTCAGTATGCTTATGATATGTCAGACTCAAGGTTAACTTGGATCACTTGTAATCTTAGGTCCCATGTTACGTTAAGGGGATAGTCACGGGGCGTGACATTTGGATTTCTTTAGAAGTTATTCATAGATGGAATAGTCTTTTCATTTAACATTGACCTATATTTAGAATCAAATTAATTTGAAAAAGTAGATGAGAATATATAATGAAGAGAAGAATGCATCTTATGTTCTGTACAATTTTTCCTAGGCATTTCTGGTCTTTATTATCAATCATTTAGTCGATTCATGATATGTTCTTATTTATTTGTGTAGTGCTTCATCAACTCTATTTATTTGTTTATTATTTTATAAATTTCAGATTTGGATATATGAGGCTTTTCCACATCTCTAAAAGTACATTGAAAAGTCCTTGAATACTCCACTACTCATTTTCTATTTACTTAGATGGTATACATCAAAGAGTGATAATATAGTGGTTTAAGGTGACTGAGATTTGAACACTTGAAGCTTAGAGCATAAAAAGCCGAAAGGGTGAGTCACTTTTTAGGCTTAGCCAACCTAACTAACATCACCAAATCAGTTATAAAGTGGATTTTTTGGCCAATTCTTTTGGAAACTATAAATAGTACAAAGGATAAAATTGTAAGGGAGTTCGATTAGTGAGTTCCGAGAGTTAGACTATTGAGTGAGTTTTGAGAAGTGAGAATACTTTACCTTTAAAAGACACTTTTTCTAGTTCTCGGGGGAGGGGGGAGATTTGCAATTAGAATCTTAAATTTGATCAATTCAAGTTAAATGTAAAGTGGGTTTACTCTTAATTGATTGATTTCAAGTTATCGATGGAATTTTTCATGGAAAATATATTTTCTTTACTTTTTGTGATGGGTGGCTAAAACGCCAAGATCTAGGATGCTCAAATAGGGGTAGATGTTGATTTAACGTAGTGGGTATTGTGCTATGCTCTTTTTGTTGTTTTTCATGCATGAATTTGGTCTTATTACCATGGGGTCAAAATTATAGATTAAGCTTGCACACTTATTAGTTCAATTCTAGCAATTTAGGTTTAAATGTTTATGGTTTGCATTAAAAAGATGTTATGGGTCAGATCTGTTTTCCCTATTTTTGAAAGAGAGAGTAGAGTAAGGGATTGAGTTAATTAGAAATGACATATAGATGAGAATGAGAGGAGATTTTATGCATACATGATTTGAGATCGAAAAATGATTAGTGTCAATGATGATAACTTTCATGAATGTTCACCATTGTAGAGCAGCACAATCACCCCTATGTGACACTGATTTCCAATCCCCACCCCCCTATGTTGCTTATTAGCTCTTGACTTGTTCCAAATTTAGTTTAATTTTGATAATTAATAATCAAAACTTTATATTAAGTTGGTGTTACCATTCATCCAATTGTCTTATTATTACAAATGAGCTACTTTAAAGTCCAAATTTCTTGATAGGGAATTGTTTACGATATTGTGAGATTTAACCCTGAGCGTTAGTTACTCATTCTTTTAATTGATTTTTGAATGGTGATTTAAGCGTTATCAGTGGGAAGTAGTTCAAATAATATTCAAAATAGCACTTATTCATTGTCAAAGATGCCATGAAACTTGTAATGATATGCATGTATTTAAGCACTTTTTAAGTTAGTCCAGTACATATGCAAACTATTTCTTTAAGGGCCTACAAATTTTGGTTTTGTTTGTTGGTAAATTATGTCTTATCTAAGGCCTTATGAATGTGATTTTATTTCAATATTGAATAGTGATGTTGAAGTATGAATCAATGGTGATGTTGTGTCAGATGTATTTAGAAATGGTGTTGCATGATTGATTCAATTGTGTTGGTTATTCGTTTGTTGGCTATTCGTTTACATAAGGTGTTGTGTTGGTTATTCAGTTGATTATTCTATTTTGTTGTGTTTACATATGATAATGTGATGGTTATTCAATTGACTATTCCATTTTGTGGGCTAGGCTGTTGTGTTTACAGATGGTGTTATGTTTAATTTTGTTTGCTATTACAATTTACAGATTAAGTGTAAGCAAATTTAACAATCTAAAATTGACATATATATATATATATATATATATATATATATATATCTATATATATATATATATATAGATATATATATATATATATATAGAGAGAGAGAGAGAGAGAGAGAGAGAGAGAAACGTAAGTTTTGACCGAACTTAAATTTACCATCTTTTTAGAGCATAAATATTTTTTAAATCGAAAGTAGATTTTTTATTTTGTCTTATTTTAGTAAATTTATTTAAAAAGATTTGAAAATAAAAAAAAAATGATGTGTTTTAGTTCAATTTTAGTTTAATAAATAAGCTAGTATTTTTTTAATTATAAGAAACTATTAGCTACCCAATTTTATTAGTTAAAAGTATTTAATATTCTTATATTATATTATATTATATTATATTATATATATATATTATATTATATTATATTATATTATATTAGATTATATTATATATAAAAATAAAAATTAAAAAAAAAACTAAAACTAATCCTACTATCCTCACCCACATTTAAACCCACTACCATAACCCCACTACCACATTTCCTTCTGCGTTTTCTACCATACTCCCATCTATACTACCCCACACATACCATATATATTCATCAACTCTACAACATACACGGGGAGACGACAACAAAAAAGAAAAAGCAAAACACGACACACACAACAATCTGAAAAAAGAAAAAAGAAAAAAGAAAAGGAACAAAAAGAAAAGATACACACTACAGCATATAGAAAAAACGTACGGGAAGGAAAAAATAAGAGAAATTCATTCCATTCATTTTTAACCCACACAAACATACATCACAAAGGAGAAACAAAAACAACACAGGTAGGAGTTCTAATCAAGGTTCGATCAAAATTTTATTTTATTTATTCTCTTTAATTAAGGTTAAATTTTATTTTATTTTTGTTAATTTATTCATAAAATTTGATGTAATTATTATAATAAATTCTTTTACATTTTTGTTTTATTCATAATTTAATTGAAATAAAAACGTGTGAAGAGTTATATTGTTTTTAAATAACTTTATTTGATGAAAATTTATTGTTGTTTATTTTGTCCAATAAATATCGAGACTTATTTTAACAATTTATAATATTTTTGTTGGATTAATAAGAAATTACAATATATATATATATATATATATATATATATATATATATATATATATTATATATATATATATATATATATATGCCTAACTTTGCCATTAACTTTAAGGTAAAAAATAAAAATACAATATGTGTAGGTCTAATTTTAACATTAAAGTTTAAGAGTGAATAAATATAAAATAATACAAGATAATCTAAAATTTATATTGTATTCTAGAAGTTATACTTATTTTATTTTTATTTAATTTTATTTAATATTTTCTTATAACATTAGGTGTGGATTAGGCATGTTACAAAGAAAATGATTTCAAATAAGAATGTGGTTACACATCTTCGTTGAAACACTTAAAGGAAATTCAAGGATGCGGTTATGCATCTTATCCAATATTATAATTAACTTTTATTAATTTAAAACAAAATTCATAGACAATTATTAGGTGTGATGAACTTGATAGGGTAAGACAATTATGTCTCCAAATGTCAAGATCGAGAATGTAGTTGTACATCTGATTTTAGTCTAATAAAAATTCAATAATCAAAAAATAGGCAAACCATGACATGTAGATACAAATTATCTTAAAAAAAGTAATACACCAAGATAAGTAAAAGTCAATTAAAACAAGGTGACTTGGAACATCATAACTCAATTCCATGTGGCGACTCTGAACAAGATGAGTAGCAGGACCCTCCTAAAAAATGAAAATTAGTGTAGAAGGACCCTCCTAAACAATGGGAACTAGCATAGCAGGACCCTCTTACACAATGAGAATTAGAGTAGCAGGACCTTTCTAAACAATGAGAATTAGCGTAGCAGGATCCTCCTGAATAATGGGACGTAGTATTAGCAGGACCTTCGTGGACGATGAGATTAGCAGGACCTTCCTACATAATTAATGGGATGTGATCGCTTTCTCCTAGGATAAACACTTCCTAGTTTGAGACATTATTTCTTATTTCCTCCTAGGATAAACACTTTCTAGTCTTAGTTGATTTGTTTATTTATTTTGATTCACATTTGCAGATAACTCACAAAAAAATTTCAGTGAAAACTGGGGCAAAAATTTATTTTTTTGTACTGTTTGTGATGGTTTTCAGGTTCTTTCAAGTGAAAAATGGATTTAAAATTCAAGGAAAAAGTTTCAGCTCTTTTTAGAATGATCAATTCTATGATAGCCAGAATCAGCTTTTTCAAAATGCATGTAGCAGTCTCACTTCCTTACATCTTTTTCTATTCAGCTTCTGATCAAGAAGACATGTAGTCATTAATTTTCAAGTTTTCCTTTTGAAAAATGCCAAAAACTCACTCTAAGAGGCAAGTTAAACATCAAATTCAATTCAAGATCAAGATACTCACCCAAAAATTAAGGTGATACCAAAAAGTCAAGACTCACGTGAAGCTGCATAGATAGGAATTTGTACTTTTATTTTTCTTTTGACTGTTAGTTTTTTTTATGTAATTAATGATAAGAACCACAATCTGGAGCCTCAATACAACCTAACTTAACTTCCAATTCATCACTTCATCTCTTTGAACTGCATGTGACCTGATTCCTTCGTAATCCGAGATATGTAGGATGTCCAAAATCAAGACTTGGTCGAACATATTTCTTTCTTCAAATAGAACTCCGGTCAAAACTTGTCATGTTATCTACTTCTTTGTCCAAAAACACTTAGTGTTTCCAGTCAAAGAGGGGCAAACTCTAGAAACATAATTTTTTACCGAACTTAAGTTTACCACCATTTTTAGGGCTTAAATATTTTATAAATCTAAATTAGATATTTTAATTTTTTTTGTTATTTTAGTAAATTTATTTTAAAAAGATTAGAAAATAACAAAAATAATATGTTTTATTTCAATTTTAATTTAATAAATAAGCTAGTATTTTTTTAGTTATAAGTTATTATTAGCTGCCCAATTTTATTAGTTTATAAGTATTAAAGTAATATTCTTATATTATATTATATTATATTATATATATTATATCATATCATATTATATTATATTATAAAATTAATTTTTTAAAATAAAACTAAAACTAACCCTACTATCACCACCCACATCTAAACCCACTACCACATTTCCCTCTTCATTTTCTACCACACTTCCCCCTATACGACTATACTACTTCACACATACCATACCATACCATATACATTGATCAACTCTACAACATACACGGGGAGATGACACCAAAAAAGAAAAAGCAAAACAGGACACACACAACAATTTGAAAACAAAAAAGGAGCAAACAGAAAAGATACACACTACAACATATAGAAAAAATCGTACGGGCAGGAAAAAAATAAGGAAATTCCATTACATCCATTTTCAACCCACACAAACATACATCACAAAGGAAAAACAAAAACATTGTTTTAATCGAGGTTCAATCAAAATTTTATTTTATTTATTCTCTTTATTTAAGGTTAATTTTTATATTATTTTTTGTTAATTTATTCATGAAATTTGATGTAATTATTATGATAAGCTCTCTTACATTTTTATTTTATTTATAATTTGAATGAAATAAAAATATGTTAAGAGTTATTTTTTTAAAATAGCTTTATTTGATGAAAAATTATTGTTGTTTATTTTGTCCAATAAAAATTGAGATTTATTTTAACGATTTATAATTTTTTTGTTAAATTAAAAAGAAATTACAATATGCATGCGTAACTTTTCCATTAACTTTAAGTTAAAAAATAAAAATATAATATGTGTACGCCTAATTGTAACATTAATTTTAAGGATGAATAAAAATAAAATAATACAAGATAATCTAAAATTTATATTGTATCTTAGAAGTTAGATTTATTTTGTTTTATTTAATATTTTTTTATAACATTAGATATGGTTTAGGCATATTAAAAAGAAAATGGTTTCAAATAAGAATGTGGTTACACATTTTTTTCGAAACAATTAACGAAAATTCAAGAATGCGATTACACATCTTGTCCAATATTATGATAAATTTTTATTAATTTAATATAAAACTCATAGGCAATTATTAGGTGTCATAAACTCGGGAGAGGAAGAGAGTTATGTCTCCAAATGTCAAGATCGAGAATGCAATTATACATCTGATTCAAGGCTAATAAAAATTCAACAATTGAAAACAAAGCAAACCATGACATGTAGATACAAATTATCCCAAAAAAATAATACATCAACATAAGTAAAAGTCAATAAGGCGACCGTGCTAGAATCACGGGAACTCGAGGTATGCCTAATATCTTTTCATGGGTCAACGAAATTCCTTATCCGAATTTCTAGTTTGCAAATCAAAATAAAAAATAATTTTTTTTGATTAGGAATTAAATTAAGGCGACTTGGAATACTATAACTCAATTCAAGTGGCAACTGTAACAAAAATAATAATCTTTAAATCAATAACATCATTTAAATTAAAAAAAAAAAAAACCCTTCCACCTCGATGTGAGAAAAGGGGTGTGACAAGAGGCGTTTTTAAATGTGAATTTGTTATCACACAAATCGATATTTGATAACAAATTCTAACTTCTCCATAAATGTACCTGATAAATGACTTCTTTTCATTAATTTAAATGCAATTAAATTATACAGTTCTTCTATGTTACAAAAAAACATAGATTACTAGTAATGTAATTGTTAATAATAGAAAAAAAATATGGTTTCAAATTTTTGGTATCACGACTTTAGGACTAATAATATACAACAAATTTTATGGAAAATATTAAATGACGTTAACATATCTAAGTTAAAATTGTAAGTATGGTAATTTTTAATGTGTTAACGGTTTATTAAATAAGAAAATTAAATAATCTACCCCACAACAATTAGCACTTTTATAAAATTTTAATTCGTTCACCAACTATTTATTTTGATAACTAAATAATCAATTTTGCGTTTAACTTATCAGTTACCGTTTGATTTTGAACACCCCTATATGATACATAACTAATATTTGTTTGCTATGTAATTGGTGAAGGAGCAATTTATTTGTCAATTCTAAAAATTTAGAATAATTGTAATTTGAATTTTTTTTGAGATATGTTGTAATTAGTGCCCAAATTGTTGAGCTTTATTACTTTATACCTATTATATTTACCTCTCTTGTTTATTTTTTTTATAGCAGAATTTTTAATTAAATTATATTTATATTATTAATATAAATATTGTAAATTGTAATGGGGACAAATTTGGCTAAACACTGTGGTTTTGATCAAGCGAGTCAGCAGATAGTTATCTGGGCTCATTTTTTTTGTCAACATGTAGCCCAAGGCCCAAATATTCAACAACTAGGGTTTCATCCGAATCTGTGCTTACTTATATAATGGATGCAAATCTACATTTTATACCCCTGTGAAAATCTTCTAAGAGTGTTTGTTCGTTTGCTTGTTTCTTCCTTATTTTTACTTCAATTCAATTTTTGTTTGTGAAACATTGCTTTCCGAGGCGTTGCGTGCATTGATTGAATGATATTCAATGTACGTGTCAAGGGAAGCATAAATTGAATTTAATACCAACTATTTTATATCTTATATGTGGTGAACTGATATTCAGTTAGTTTACTCAATTGTTGGATTGTTACATGTTAGATCTATTCAACTTTTATTTTCTAAATTCTTTTGAATGTCATTTTGGTATGTGTTGCTTCTTATGGTGAACACTCTTTGTAATTGAGGGATGTTCAAGTTTCCGAAGCATAAATTAACTTGTCAGCATTAAACAGCATGGTGCATTTTCGATTGCATCATGTTACCTGTCTCCTGTTACATTGAGATGCTTTTTTTCGTTAAATTTTTCTAACGTTAATTAGATTAAATAATTTACGACATGAGTTATTGTGTACAGATGAAAAGTGATTTATTCTTAATAAAAGATTTTGATTTGGAGAGAAAATTTTGACTTTTGACTGAGCGGACATGCAGCGGAATCATTTTCTTTAGATAAAACAATTTTTATTATCTCCGGTTATTATCCATATTTTTAGAAAATAACAAATTATGATTACCATTACATCTACCTCTCTTCACAAAAGATTACATTTGAAATTTTGAGAGAAATTAGTCTTTAGAGTTTGATGAAATTTCAATCCTCTGGGATAAATATATAATATTTTAGATTATATTTACAATCTAAATTAGATAATTAATTTTAAAGGAATTTTACAAAAAAAGATAAATTAAATTCAAAATGACTAAAATAATTGAAGTCCAAAAAGGGGACTTAGTTTTCATTTTCTTCGAATTTACCTTTTTTAACGGGTTTTTATACTTTAATACTCACTCTATTTCATTTTATGTGTTATCAATACAAAAAAATTTACTTCGATTTGATGTTTACATTAAATTAATTTAATTTTTATTATTAGGTGATTCAATGAAGTAAGGTATTTGTGAAATAATTAAAATTAAGTAAAATGAACTATAAATTTAAATACATGATCTATATATTGGATTGTCGTAAACAATTGGTGAGAATAAGTTTTACCCATAATAATAATTATTTGACACAACTTTCTTCTTTTAAGTTGATTCACCTAAAAATAAATATTAATATGGTGATTTTATCATTTCAGTCCTATTAATTATGAAGTAGATAAATTTAAAATTTTCAAAAATAATTATCTTTTTCAAAATAAATTTATCAAGGATATAATTGATAAAAGAACTATTATTTTTTAATTTGTCAAAATAAACAAATAATTAAAGAAAACTAAAAAAAATGCGAACAAATAATTAAGATCAAAGAGAGTATAATTTTAAAAAGAGATATTCAAAAGTTTGGTTCTTATTTGATTACAATCACTTTTTCCGCAGATAAATTAAACAAATATATCACATAATGATAATTTTAATTATTTCTACTTCTATGAGAATTATTGAGGAAAACAAACGATAACACTGCAAATCAGGGGCGGAGCCTACTAATGTTGGTCAGGTAAACATGTTTTGTCGCAAAATTATACTCGAAATATAGATAAATATAGTTTAGAATCTGTATATTTAATAAATTAAATACTCTTATACACTATAAATTGTTGGTCTGGCGGTAAACATACTAGTATAAGTTTCTGAGGTCCCCGGTTTGAACCTCTTAATTGTGTTTTTTAACACTATTTTTTGGGCTAGAGTAGGTCTTTTGTGGTCAGTGATTCAATAGGCCTTATAGCTGGCTTTTTAACACAATATTTTCAAAAAAAGAAATAGTCGCCTCATATCTTTTTTATTTTTCTATCATTATATTTGACCTAATAATTAAGATTTTTTATATATATTTTTTCGATCTATATTAAATGAATTGTTAGGTATAACAAACTCTTAAGAAGGATCACTATCCACTATTATATTTTTTTTTAATTATTTATAAATTATTCTTTTAGAAAACGTGAAATAGTTAAGAATGTTATTAAAAGAAAAGGTAAATATGAAGAAGAAAGTTTCAATATTTTTCTTGAACTTTAAAATATCCAGTTATCTTGAATCATAAAAAAGACAAAACAGTCACTTAATATGAACTAGAGGGAGTTATATTCAACTAGTAGCTAAAATTGTTTTTGTTCACTATTAATAGTTTTATAATTTTAAATTTTCGTACAAAAAAAAAAGTTTTCATATTATTTAGTAACTTAGTGACATGTAATTCAATTTTTAAATTTGGGTGCACTCACTCATCAGCAAATATAAGTATTTTGTGTACCACTTTACTAAAAAAAAGATTATCAACTTTTGTAAAGTTTAAACATTTTTGATAAAAATTTTGACGTCGCCATTATTGCAAACGAATGGTTATACAATTTTTACTTATATTAGAAAAGGCTTGTTCAACATGCCTGTTTCATCACATGTAAGGTTGTTTTTGTCTTTTTAGTAATCAAATATAGTTATGTGTCATGTTCCTGTTTCTTCAATGTACAACTGTGTCTTTACTTCAACTTTGAGATTTTACTTCATAGCTTGCTCACAAAATGTCTCTCCTTTCTCAAGCATTCATTCTAGGTAAGCTTCTATGTTTCTTTGATTTTTTTTATCTTTCTATTTTACACAAATTTGAAATTGCATTAGAAAATATTCCCCAATTTTATCTTTAGTTGACCAAATTTGCTATGAGTGTGTTAAATTTTCCTTCTTTTTTTCATTTGAGTTTGTTACTGATATTCATTTTTTCTTGTACTTTTCAGTAGTTTCAATCATTGTGCCTTCAATAGGATCTACAATTAGTCATATCAAAACTTGAGTTTTGGGTACGTATGCTGCTGCTTTTTTACTTTTTTCGATTTTTGTTGTACATTAGATTCCGCTATGATTTTGGTAAAAGTACTGTGAATGAACAGTTTTTTTAGGGTGAACGAACTTGTTATTCTTATGTTTCAAGTTTTCTAAAGCTCAGCTCTCTCCTATAGCGGGCCCTAAATCTTTTTTGCTATCGTGTAGTAGTCGATTGATAAATATAGTAATTGCTGGATTTTAAAAAGGTGTGAATGGAAAATGAAGAGTTGCGACTTGTATGAAGAGTTGTGACTTTTATGAAATGTTGCGACTTTGATGAAAAGTTGTGACTTTTATGAAAAGTTGTAATTTTTGTGAAAAGTTGTGACTTTTATGGAAAGTTGTGACTTTTATGAAAGGTGACGACCTTTTTGAAAGATTGTGACTTTTCCAAAGGTTTGTGACCTTTCCGGTAAGGCACAATAAGAACCTTTTCGCATTACCCTTTGTTTTCTATAAATTGAGAGATTTCCTCTCATTTTAATAGAGAATTTATGGACTTCTTCTTCAACTACTAAATCTAGTATTCTAAGTGTACTTTACTGCCGTTGAGTGGTTCGCTGACACCGGAGTTTTTGGTATCTATACTTTGGTGATTGAGATCATTTTACCCTGGGAGGTCATATTTCGAATCAAACCTCGGATACTAGAGGGGAATAATTTCCCTAAGGGACACTGTGAATTCAGTGGACTTGATCTTTTTCCTATTAAAATTTTTCAGATTCTGGTACGTGTTTTACAAACTTTTTGTTTTGAATTAATTTTCAGTTCTTCTATTCTTTTGTTCTTCACTGGTTCATTAACTTGGTAACTTCGTGTTTCTGCAAAGTTTGTTGGAATCAGTAAGATTCTTTAGACACATATTAACAACAATTCTTCTTTAAGAAAATATTTCGTATATTTTTTTTAAAATCTATTTCTGATTCTAGTTTCGCCACTAGTTTTAATTTTCTAGTTGTGAAAATGTTCTTAAACTTTGTTTTGTTACAAAGATGTTCAAAGTTTGTTCTAAGTATGTTTGGAATACAAGTTGAACAACAATCTTAAGGAAATTATTATACTGTTAGTATTTTTTTTGTATTCTACTGATTAAGAGAATCTGATCATGGAAGTAGAAGATAAATGCATTACTTCTCCATAATTCGTTGCTTTGTTTTAGTAAAGTCAAAGTGAGAATGTAACAAAATTTTTGTATGGTATTCTGTTTAAAGATTACCAGATAACCTTCTATTAAATTATCAGAGGAAATAGTTTCTAAGAGTAATCATCTTTGATTTTTTTTTTTTTAATTATGTGTATCTTTGGAAAAACATTTGCAAACCATATGTTGTGGAATGAATTTTACTTCGCAGATATTGTTGCTTTTAAAATTCTTTAGTTTGCAAAAATGAGAGATGTATATTTTTGTTTGATAAAATAGTATGTCAAATTGTTATAGTTGGAAGACTATTTGATAAGAAAAACATATCTATGTGATAAAAAGATTGTTATTCTGTTTGAATAAAAAGACTTTTGTAGTTTGTACTCTATGAGAAATGTTTAGTGTGTTCTGATTTGTAGACTAAAAACTTTTGAGGTTTTATACTCTGGATAAATTGGACTCTGCAATTAGTTTGAAGAATATGAAAACTTCACATAATAAGTCAGTGTTGTACTTTTGATTTTTTATAAACTTCAACGTAACATAGAAATAAATTGTACAATTTTGTTTTGTCCTATTGTTAATATTTAAAATATTAAGTGGCATGTCTATTTATGATAGAGGAAAAATATCAGTGACTTAGATTTGTGATTTTGTGTCTCTATGGAATGAACTTTGACGCTGTGTAAACATTGTCAAGAGAATTGCAACACATATAATTCTTTCGTAGAATAATGTTTCCAACATTAAAATATGTGGAAAAACTATTTTCAAATACTTGAAAAATTTTTGAGATCACATTTGAAATGTGGGGGTTATTTGCTTATGATTAGACTTGGTGTCTAATTTAAGTTTGGGACAAAAGATATGAAATTCAATGATACATTTGTATTATGTTATACCCACAAATTCTTGGAGTATATTTGGTATTGTGGTTGTTGAGTTTCTCTATTACTAGTATAAAGTGTGACTAGTATGAAACATCAAATTTATATATACTTTTTCAAATAATTGTGTTCTTTTATGAAAAAAATCACTTAAAATTGTTGTGATATTTCATGAAAAGATATGTCTATTATAATAAAGTATTTGCATAGACATGAATATTGGTGAATAGTCATTTGTTATGTTTTTGTAAAAATAACAGTTGGACTATATTGTCTTTATATTGAACCCGATAAAACTTTGTTCATAGGTAGTCCTATACAATCACATTGAAAGTTATGGAAATGTCCTTCTGAAAAGGAATTTGACAATCTAAACAATGTTTGTTACACACAAAATTGTAAGAAATAGGAACAAAATATTAGTGAGGAAAAAGCTACCTCGCGAAGAGCTTTTCAAACTCAATGTTTTTATTTTTTTCTTACTTGCTTGAGTCAATGTTTGTGACATGAACACTTGGGGCATGTCAATTACAAACCTTGTAAGAAAAACTGATCAACTTAGAAGTTTTGCCTAACTTCGAGTGCAATAAATAAAAATGTCAAGTTTTTGTGGAATCTAAGTATGTTGAGCATTCTTATAAATCTGTTGAAAGGAATTCTAATCCCTTAGAATTGATTCACACTGACATTTAGATATGAAGTTAACACCATCTCATGGTGGAAAAAGTATTTGTTACTTTTATTGAGAATTGCATTAGAAATGACTATGTCTATTTGCTAAATGGTAAGGATGAAGCAATAGAAATGTCTAGACAATGTAATATCGAAGTTGAAAATCAGTGTGAAAAAATATATAAGAAGTGATAAGAATGGAGAGTATAAATCTCATTGTGCAGAAATATGTTTGGAAAGTGAAATATCAAACTACTGCCATATTCACCTCAATCTAATGAAAAATCGAACGTTGAAAGAAATGATGGATGCATTATTTATAAGTTCGGGTTTACACAAAACTTGTGTGGAGGAACTATCCTTACTGCAAAAGGGATCAACAAAAAATTTTGTCCTTTTATAAAGAAAGTGATTTTGTTTGATCAGAATACAATCTTTTCCATATGACAAATGGAAAGAAAGGAAATCCAACTTGAAATATTTCAAAGTGTGGGGTATCTAGTCAAAGTCCAAGATCCTATTTCTAAAAGAATTAAAATAGGACCTATGATTCTGGACTGAAAAATTAGACTTGAGTAGTCTAGAGAAGGGTCTAAAAGGCCTAGGAATGAAAGGATAATGTACTTATAAAAAGATTCAGAGGCTTAGTAAAATGTTAAAGGACATTTACTTCCTTCGAATATGATTTTGTAACATTTTTTGTGTCTTCTGTAGACTCATCCTTTGGAAAGACGGTGTCAATAAACAATATTGAAAGTTAATTGATCTTCTTCAAGAAAATAACCTTTGGGTTCAAAATGAATCTTTAGAAGGAAAAATAACAGTTGATGAACTGTTGAAAAATATAACCAAGACTTTGTGTCAAAGGCTTTAGAGAAAAAAAAAGATTTTGATCTTGTCGATATATACTCGTTAGTAATTAGAATAACATCCATTCGGATGCAAATTAATTACTGTGGTATATGACCTCCAAATTCATCAATGAATGTGAAAAGAACTTTCTTAAATGTAGAATTGGAGGAAGAAATTTTACTTGGAACAACCCGAGGGTTTTGTGGTACCTGGTAAATAAAGAAACATGTGAAGTTGTTAAGTCACATTATGGTAGCACCAAACAATGACATAATTCAATCAAACCATGTCGGTAAATGGATTGAAGAATGATGGAAGTGATAAATGTGTTCACATTAAAAATAAATGTCATTGTTTGTTTGTATATTGGTGATATGTTGATCATCAATAGAGACACTAATGACATAAATACTACTAAATGTATGCTATAAAGCAAGTAGAATGAAAATTATTGGAGTTGCTAATGCGATCTTAGATATAAGAATTCGTAGAACTCTAAAATGTTTAGCATTTTCACGGTCTCACTGCATTGAAAAGGTACTTAACTAGTTTAAATATTTGAATGTCAATATTGTCAAGTGTCCAATAAATGTGAGCTTTGCATTTCAAAAGAGTGAAAACAAAAGTGACTCACAATTGGATTGTGCTAGATTTTTGAGAAGCATGATGTATATCATATAGTGTGTGCGATCAGATATAGCATTTGCTATTTTAAACTGAGTCCGTTCACAATGATCCCAAATAAATTCATTAGATGACAATAAATAGAGTTTTGGAGTATTTAAAATAATACTTAAAACTATGTCTTGCATTATAAACAATATCCACAATATTGAAAGATATAATGATGCAAATTGAATCATCGGACGAATGAAGTAAAATTCACGAGATGGATATGTATTTACTATGGTAGAGGAGCAGTCTCTTAGAAATATTTCAAAAGAGACATGTATCGCTAGCTCTACAATGATCTTGAGCTAGGTGCTCTAGATAGGGTCGGTGAATAAGTTAAAGACTCCGGAATTTCTTGATAGATTTCTATTTTGGCCCAAACCATTGGCATTAGTATGCATACACTTCACACAGTCAAGATGCAATAGGTAGGGCATGGAGCATGACGTATAACGGAAAGTCTCGTCACATAAGACATAGACATGATACTGTTAGAAAACTACTCTCTAGTGGAATTATCAGAATTGACTATGTAAAGTCAAAGGATAATGTGTCGGATCCACTTACCCAAAGGCCTAACTAGAGAGAAAGTTAAAAGATCATCTAAGGGAATGAATTTACGGCTTAGGACAAGTCATCATAGCGGTAACTCTATCTCGCAGACTAGAGATCCCAAGAGCTAGATTCAAGGAGAAAAACAAAGTTTTGAATGACGGTTCGGCATTGTCAATAACTCAATCCATTCTCATTGATGAAGACAATGCTCAGGGACAAGGATACAACATTAAGGCTTTTAATGAGTTAATAAAGCTTAATGGTTTTAATGATTTGCTAAGTTTGGCAGAGTTGACCAAATAGTGTATCTACGCGATAACACGGTTAGGAATCACCTATGTGAGTGTGAAGTGTAATCCGCTTCAAAGAAAATGATTGTCAAAAGTCCATCTCTCTATACGCTCATGAAATCAGGAGGTGTTCATGGCTAAAACGAACACAACCGTAAGAGCCATAGACGGTTAAGGGTTAATTGTGTGACATATGGTTGTCTAGGTATACACCAAATTTCGACGGTTCAAAGATATCGCATCTACCGATTGACCGAGTATATCCGACATATGTTCACTACGGAAAGTCCAAGGGGAAACCTACTTATCCAGATGCAATTAATTCTTGCTTGTAATGTACACATACTTGTTCATTTCTTTGTCTTCGAGCAATTCCCCATTCATGCGGGGGATTGTTGGATTTTAAAAAGGTGTGAATGGAAAATGAAGAGTTGCGACTTTTTTGAAGAGTTGTGACTTTTATGAAATGTTGCGACTTTGATGAAAAGTTTGTGACTTTTATGAAAAGTTGTGATTTTTGTGAAAAGTTGTGACTTTATGGAAAGTTGTGACTTTTATGAAAGGTGACGACCTTTCTGAAAGATTGTGACTTTTCCAAAGGGTTTGTGACCTTTCTGGTAAGGCACAATAAGAACCTTTTCGCACTACCCTTTGTTTTCTATAATTGAGGGATTTCCTCTCATTTTAATAGAGAATTTATGGATTTCTTCTTCAACACTAAATCTAGTATTCTAATAAACTAATGTACTTTACTGCGTGAGTGGTTCGCTGACACCGGAGTTTTTGGTATCTATACTCTGGTGATTGAGATCATTTTACCCTGGGAGGTCATATTCGAATCAAAACCTCGGATACTAGAGGGGAATAATTTCTTAAGGGGACACTGTGAATTCAGTGGACTTGATCTTTTTCCTATTAAAATTTTTTCCAGATTCTGGTACGTGTTTTACAAACTTTAGATTTTGAATTAGTTTCAGTTCTTCTATTCTTTTGTTCTTCACATGGTTCATTAAACTCGGTAACTTCGTGTTTTTGCAAAGTTTGTTGGAATCAGTAAGAGATCTTTAGACACATATTACAACAATTCTTCTTTAAGAAAAATATTTCATATATTTTTTTAAAATCTATTTCTGATTCTAGTTTCGCTACTAGTTTTAATTTTCTAGTTGTGAAAATGTTCTTAAACTTTGTTGTCTTACAAAGATGTTCAAAGTTTTGTTCTAAGTATGTTTGGAATACAAGTTGAACAACAGTAATAAAATTTTATTTTTCCAAAGTCGGAACTGAACTTTTCAGCTGGTTCGAGCTCACGGGTCTTCTTTTTTTCCTACTGGCACCATGGTAACTGTGGTAACTGGTGTGAAGTATAGGAAGTTGATTTTTTGGTATGTGTGTATTATTTCCGCAATTGCTTTGATTTTAGCCACCAAGATTAAGCATCTAACTTTAATGATATTCATTCTGTTTTGCAGATTTAGAAATATGTAGGTGGGATAAAAATTTATGTAATTGTCTAGACTGATTTGTTGATATTTTCTTTCTTTATCCCAGGTTTTAATGTGTGTGATTCTAATATTGTTCTTGAGCGTGTTTAGTTTCCTCGACTTTTGTAAGTGTAACTTAAAAGTTGTAGCGATTTCATAGAAAAGCTAGCTATACAAATTATCATATTTCTGATAATATATAAACGCCAACAAAAAAAATAGGTGGGTAGAGTTATATAAATTGATGGCACCCAAAAAAGGAAGGTCTTCTTAGTTCGACAACTAGGAAACAAAGATTAACTAAAAAGGCGTCGTCGAGCTGACAGTATAATTTTTTCACCTTCTGAAGAGGCTGACCTCTTTCCTGTGGCAATCCTAAGATTGAAAAGTGAGAGAAGGAACTTTATGTGTCCTATATCGTCATCACTAACCATTTCCCTCATCTTTGTATTTCTTGATCGGTCGCTTAAGCACATATCCATCTTGTTCGTCCTAATATCTCTCTATATAAATGCCTTTGCTATATTTTTCTTTTTCATGGATCGATTGACTTATTTTTTAAGAATAGTAAGATTGATTATCTTTTTAAATATCTTGAAACTAAATCATAAGATTTGTTAAATTTGCAATGATTGTATGGTTCCTAATTTGTATTGAGCCGTGTTCTCAATTCTGTCTACATGTTTATCTAAAAAATACGACGTCGCTAGGCTTTGATTTTAGTTGCCAGATTATCAAGTTCCTTCTAAGTTTTGTGTATCGGTAAAATTTGTATAGAAGACGAAATCGAGAAAATTTAAATTTTTTTCTATCTTAGGTCCAGCAGAGATTGTATTGTCTATAGGTGTTCTGTTTATCCGTCATGAAAGTTGAAAGTGACTCTTACTACTCTTTTAGTTAGTTGTATGAAAATACTGCTTTGCACACAGGGATTTCTGGAGATGCAAATGATGTACAAGTATGAGCTTTCTTAATTGAACAACAGCTACAAGCGACTATCACAACTCTGTTCATGTTCACATGCAGAGACTTTCTTGGATATGTTGTGCAGATGTCAACATAAGAGTAAGCAAAAATTAACAAATATATAAAATTTTCTTATTTCCCTTTTATACCATAACAAGAAGAGCATTCACATAGAAGTAGTGGTACCTAATATTTTTAAGTCTATTTTATTTATGTATCTGATATGTTCTTCAATTTACTTATATATATACACGATGCGTTGCTTAAAGTAGAAAATTTTCATAACAAACATTAGTTGCCCAGTACATTGATTATTTTTTGAATTTGTGGATGTAGAATTTCTTGGGGCCAGAGGTCAATTTTCCAGTTGGAAATGTTTCGTGTTCTTGTTCTATTCGAGGCATGTTGCAGCTTCTGTCAATGTAGAGATGAAAATTGTCTTATTTATTTGACACATTGACCGTAATTGTGAGAACGTGGAGTAATGAGTACCAAGGATCACCACACTATTGATTTGTCTGGTGAAGTTGGTGCTGGAATTTTGTTTTGTTCTCTGGCTGAAAAGTATTGAGGAGAAAAAGAAAACAAGAATTGCTTGCTAATAGTCCTGATAGCACCACTGATGGTGTATTTCATAACTCAAAAGTGCATAAAAATGGTGAATATTTCAGAAACTTTTTATTCCATTACAATCATTGATTTCATTCTCTTCAACGGTAAAGAAACCTTTTGTATAGTGTTAGAATGCAATAAATTTCAATTTCACTATTCAAGTACGAACGATGCATACAAAAGTGACTTTTAGAAGCTTGCTATAGTCATCATTTAAAAATTACTTAACAAATAGGAATCCAAAGTCACAAACTGTTTGCTCAAACATTCTGCTACCCTGTGAATACATATATAAATAAGTTATTATTGTTGGGCCCGTGCTTGCACGGGCTACCTCTTCCTAGTGATGAATAAAGATAGTAAACATTAGAAAAACATGTAAATAACTTTGAATAAAACTTATTACACAAAATCTATCTGAGCTTTCAAATATTTGTTTTATATTGATGGAAGTAACAAATATACTCTTTACCATTTTTTATAGTACTTTTGAATATTTTAATTTTTATTTAAAATATAAAATCAATCTATTTAAATTAGATTAAAAGCTAATCACATTAATTCTTGAAAAGTGTAACATAATACTAATGGAATAATGTACAAGTACCCACTCAACCTATATTCGAAATCTCAGAGGCATAACTATACTATACTAACGTCCTATTACCCTCCTGAAGTTATTTTATTAATAACTTTCTATCCTTTCTCGGTCTACATGACACTATCTTGTGGGCCCAATGCTAGTTGACTTTTTCTCCAATCTAATGCCACATAGGTCGAAAAGTAAAGAAAATTACTTATAAAATAAGTTCAGGGGGATAATGAGATCTTAGTATAGTGTAAGTGTGTCTCTAGAATTTCAGACATAAATTGAGGGATACTTGTGCATTTTCCCTAATACTAATCAAAAAGAACATTCGGAAGTCTCAAAATCCCATCACAGTATATGCTCAATGCAATGCTCACAACCTTAATTTTACCACCCATAATTTGTTAATAGTTTTCGTTCAATGATTAATTATCTATTGTTGACTTAACTAACTTTATAAGAAACATATTATGAGTAATAATATTATTTTATTTTTTGACTTTTTTAAATTTAATATTTTGAGTAATCTTTTAAATTAAAAATAAGAATAAAATAAACACAAAAGGTAATTTATATCTTGATTTTTTAAACTAGAAAAATATTAATAATTATTTTTAATTTACTAGACAATTATTAATGGACTGAGGGAGTAAAATGATTAACACACTCTTAACTTATTTATAAAAATAAAATTGTAAAACGATTTTTCATAAAAACTAAAATGAACAAGAGGTGGTAATGACATAAGTGAAAATTAAGAGTTTGTTTAAAAAAACATATTATAAATAATAAAATGACACTCTAAGTTAGTGTTTGATTGTAGATTTTTAACTATTCTTGGTAAATATTATTTTGGTGAAAATTTTAGCGAAATTCATCACGTGTTTGTCCATAGTATTTTGAGAAACATATTTCAATATTTTTAGAAAAATATGATTTATACCCATAAATTTAAAAATTATCAAAACTAGCCATAAGTTTGTACTACAAGTCAATTAGATTTTTCATTGCAATAAATAGCAAGTAGTGTTCATGACACTCGGGCAATGTGGTAGTTTGGAGTGAGTGCAACAAACATTATTTCATACATTGTGAAGTAGACAAAGCACATGTATTTGTTATCCCGAGCTAATTGTTCATCCTTTTCATCAATAACCATATCATCACTTTCATATTCACTAAATTTAATTACTATTTGAGTGTTCACGTAAAAAATTATGTAATACAACGCAA
Organism: Solanum peruvianum; assembly: GCA_027705065.1. Taxonomy (NCBI): domain Eukaryota; kingdom Viridiplantae; phylum Streptophyta; class Magnoliopsida; order Solanales; family Solanaceae; genus Solanum; species Solanum peruvianum. The sequence continues at coordinate 14,404,952 of JAKWJD010001759.1, forward strand.
ACAACTAATATAGAGGGTGTTTTTGTAAAAGATAACAGTTAAGTGTAAAAAATTCAATTTTTGAAAGATCCCAAATAATGAGATTTGACCTACATACTAGAAAAAACTAGTATTCGAGAATTTGAAATATGTGCTAAATAATGATAAATTGTATGGACAAACATTGTTTGCCATTCCCCCCCCCCCCCCCCAAATATTATTGAAAATTATGGCCAAACGTGTCCTAAATTTATGTGTTTGTATTAATTAACTAGTTTTCAAGGCTTGTAGAAGTTTGAGACCAATTTATCATGGGAAAATTGTACATAATAGCAAACATTTAAATTAAAATACATCCTATAGCTACTATTTGAAACATTTGTCTTCCGTAGCAAATTTTGCACGATTTTTGCCATTTGGTTTGGACCCACTCATAAAGCGTAAGATTCATTTTTATCCAAATTCATCTCTATCTTTTCTTCCTATTTTCTTTCGGTTATCCCTCAAATTTTTCCCCCAAATCAATTATTTTTAATTGGTTGTGGCCCACCCTCTATTTTTATACAAATCTGTTAGCTATCTTTACTCTCCAATTTCATTCAATTTTTTCTAAATATCTCCCCAAATTCGAATTTTCTTAAAAAATTTATATATTCGTATACAAACAAAAATCTAAAAAAATTTGTTTGTGTTTATATAAAGAGAGAAAATTGTATAAATACATATATTTTTGTCCCCTCTCTCCCCTCTCCCATATCTCGCTCGCCACTCTCCCTAATCTCAGCTCACTACCCTCGCCTCTCTCGCTTATACAAACAAAACGAAATGTTATAAATTGTGTTTCTGTTTGTATAAAGCAAGAGAAAAATTGTATATACACATGCCCAATACATATTTTTGTCATATACACTTATAATTATACAATAAAAATACTCCCCTCCCCAATTTCTTTTTCCTTTCTCTTTTTCTCGTTTTATACAAATTCAAATTGAATATGATTTCTCTCTTTCTCGTTTTATACAATTTGATTCAATTGTATATTCCCTGCCAAATCTCTTTGTCTTTCTCTCTTTCCATTTTATACAATTTAAAATTGTATATAATCGTTCTATACACTTATAATTATACAATTCATTTTATACACTCGTTTTATATAATTCTCTGTCCAAGTCACTTCTCTTTCTAATTTTATACACTTCGTTTTATACAATTCACTTTAATTGTACATGTATAGCGAATTATACATTTATATGTTTGCTATGGAGTGCAATTATACAAACTTTGTAATAGCACACAAATATGAATTTTATATTTGTTATATGTGAAAATTGTCCATTTATCATTGGGAAACTTTCACATATAACAAATAAAAAATTCATATTTGTATACTATAGCAAAGTTTGCATAATTGCGCTTGATACGCTCAAACTTACTTCTCAAATGAGAAGTAAAGCGGTCTTGTCAAGTAAATAACCCAACTAGTGAGGTTGGGATCGTTCCCACGAGGAAAATAGTCTAGACTTAACTTTAACCTAGTATTACTATCGTTTGGTCGATAACTTTCTTGGAAAGTAAAAATATAAAAGGGGGGGGGGGTTCTATCTCTAAATAAGTGAAAATAAATAACGAACTTGAAAGAGACACTTGACAGTTGGGTTTTAATCAATTAATCAAAAGTAACTAGGGTTTACGTGTTCCCCACAGGTTCATAACTTGATAACTCTAACTATAACAATTCTTTCCTAATATCTTGCATGCAAAGTGATAAGTTATGTATTTCTAAATCCTTGGTCCGGCAATCTAGAAAATCTCACTCCGCACCTTGGTCCGGAACGTGTGTTGCTATCCAACCCTTATCCTTTACCTCATATTAAGCATCGTATTCGATATTTGACAAGTTATTACCTCGTACCAATCAATACTAGCCTATTAGATAGTATACACTAAATCTGTGTTAATAATTCTTTTCCTATTATCTACCTCCTTGGTCCGGCAAGTAGCATTAAGGCGAGTTCTAACGTTGATCATCCGTTTAAAAAGACTTCTAAGCGAAAGAATTATTAATACAGGCAAGACACTATTCTAGAATTGTTATTTTAGCTAGGGCTTATCTCATATTCGCCTATGGTTCCCACAACCCTAGTTATGGAGGAGTTTAGTTACTAATAGCCATAAAACACAGTATTCAAAATTATTAAATAAGAATTCATGTACTTACTTCAATGAGAAAGTAATAAAGTCCGAAATTTTTGCTTGATAATCACCCAAAAATCACTTGTAAGAATCTCCAAAAATCAAACACTAATACAAAAAGTCTAATAATATGATGTCTAATCTAGCAGAGTCTAACCTCAAAAACGAGGTTTTTCGAACTATTTATAAAAAATTAAAAACCTAATTAAACAAGGATTCTAATTACTGGAAATCTGCCAAAACGCGGCTGGGCTGACGGACCACGCGACGGACCGTCGTGGTCGCGACGGACCGTCATGGACTCCGTCGTTCCATACTTAGCAATTTCTTCTGCTGCTCTCTTCATTCCCCTGAACGGCAAGTATGACGGACCGCCATAGGCACAACGGTCCGTCGAGGGTCTTCGTTTCAAAATACTACAACTCTTGGAATCTGGGTACTGGGATCACTTCTCTGATCTTCACGACGAACCTGCAGGGACGGACCGTCATATCCATGACGGACCGTCACAAGCTTCGTAATCCCACACTTGGTCAGACTCCCCATCTTCCTTCAGCAGCTGCACTACGCTGACACCTACGGACCGTCACAGGCACGACAGACCGTCATAAGCTCCGTAGGTGGTCTCTTCTGCATTTTTTTTCGCGCTAAAAATCTCCGCATTCAGCTTTGGACAGATTTCTTGCAAAACAAAGAGAAACTTATATCAAAATTTGCACAAAAAGGCTTTCGGACACACTGAACTTAAGGAAAAAGTATTAATTAATTATAATTATAGTGAAACCACTGTATATCAGCGCTCCATAGCGAACATAGAAACTGTATAATTCGCTATACATATACAGTTGAACCAAATTGTATAAAACGAAGTGTATAAAACAAGAAGGGAAAGACACTTGGGTAGAAAAACTGTAAAAATAAGTGTATAAAATGAATTGTATTATTATAAGTGTATAGAACGATTATGTACAATTTGAATTTGTATAAAATGAGAAAGAGAGAAAGACAAAAGAGACTTGACAAGGAATATACATTGAATCTAATTGTATAAAATGAGAAAGAGAGAAATTAGATACAGTTGGAAAAGTGTATAAAACGAGAAAGAGAGAAGAAAAAAGAAACTGGGCAGGAGGAGTGGAGTATTTTATTATATAATTATAAGTGTATAGGACAAAAATTTATGTACTTAAATGTGTATATACAATTTTCTCACGCTTTATACAAACAGAAACACAATTTATACATTTCGCTTCTGTTTGTAAGTAAGAAAGGCGAGGGTATCGAGCGATATTTGAGAGAGTGGCGAGCGAGATCTGGAAGAGGGAGAGATGAGAACAAAAATATATGTATTTATACATTTTCTCTGTTTTTACAATTAGAAACAATTTTTTATACACTTGTGTTTGTATAAAAAGTAGGGGGAAACGAGCGAGAGATTGTAGGAGAGGGCGAGCGGGAATTTAGGAGAGAGGCGCCTGATAATTTTTTACAAACGTTTGCTATGGTGCACAATTAAATCAAACCCTAGCTACTCCATTTATTTTAGATTATTAGTTTGTTTTATATACAATTTTCTCTTTATCATTTATGTTATAATAGAGGCTTAGGCCCGTGCCTTGCATGGGCCCAACAGTGACCTATTTGTAGAAATCGTTGATTGAATAGTTGCATGCCCTGCAAAAGCGATAACATGCCCTGCAAAAGCGATATCAACATTAGAGACATTAGAGGTATCTTTAAATTATATGTATGATTCAATATAAACTAAAACAGATTATAGGACCATATTTCTCCTCCTAAAAGGAAAAAAAAAAGAAGCCTAAAAGTGTTCATTTAGCAAGCCTTTGACTAAGCACCATTTGAGCAGCCCCTTATGTAGGCAATAATAAACTCATACAGGATGAGTACAACTTGCAACTTAAGTAGAAGTTACTACATTACTTCCAATCTTGAACATTTATTTAGAAGAAAATGTGTTGGAATTAAACACACAACACACACAAATATCTAGAGAAAAGAGAAAAACGGAACACAAACGGACACACAAAGAATTTAACGTGGTTCGGTTTCCCTACTCCACGACTGTAACAGGAGGATTTATTCACTTGTGCTGCTTCAGAATTACAAATACAAGGATCATATTTATAGAAAAACCAATGGTAACCTAGGGTTCAGTAATGGATCGGGCCGGCTCACAAGCCTCCACAAAGCCCAACAATCTCCCACTTGGAGGCTTGAAGAATTTCAACTGTCATCCACTTAGAACACTTGTATGTCTAGTAATCTTTTTCAACTCTCTCCTGCTACAGCGGCCTTCTCATCAGTCAACTGAAAAGCCGTTGAAGCTCCCCGAAGCTTCAACACATCAGTCACGGCTGAAAACTGCCCTTGACTCGTCCTAGGTCCCTACCGGCTCCCACTTGAGACACGAACTGCCGGATCCTAGAACTCCCTGAGAACAAACACTCTCCATACTCAGCAAGATATTTTCTGGAGACGTATCAACAGCTGGAATACTGGTTCTCTTGACCCACTGTCTGATAGGAGCCTTGGCTGAAGCACGGCCGGTGCTCCCACTGCCACAAACGCCTCTGACTGGTCTTCCTGAACCTTTCCTTGCTCGTTCATCCTGAATCTGACCTGTGGCTCTGGGTCTTTCTTGCAAGACAACCTTCTTCTGCCCACGAGATTCTGTGAACCGGACTTTGTTTTTCTTCTGAACTGGGACGGTCACTCCCTCAGACGGTAATCCGACAATATACAACGATCCTCTTTTTTGTTCCACGAGCCATGACAAGATTGCCCCTCACGACCTTCCACTGCCCATTTCCGAACTTCACATGATGTCCCTGTTCATTCCAACGCCTAACAGAAATCAAACTTTCGTCAAGCTTGGAACAACTCTGACATCCTCAAGGTCCAGAAACCGACTGACGTCTTCAGCACCATGTCACCCATGCCCGTAACATCAAGAGCTCTATCGTCTGCAAGCCTTACCTTTCCAAAGTCTCCAATAACCAGATTCTGCAATGCTTCACTGCTGTGGGGTAGCGTGAAAAGAAGCACCAGAATCCATGACCAGGAATCCACATTGCTCTCCGCGCAACAGATAAACAAATCCTCGTTGGCTTGTCTTCTGCAATGTTGACTTGTTTGTCTTTCTGGCATTGATTCCTGAAATGCCCCACCTCCTTGCAGTTCCAACATGTTACACCTGAGCCATCCCGAGCCTTCGACTGACTCCTTTTTCGGTTCCTGCTCCCCACTACCTCTGTTATTTCCTCGTCTCTGACGACGTTTAGCATATCACCTGATGATTCTCCAGAACTCCTTCTTCTGACATCCTCGCCAAGAACGGATCACAGAACTCTTCTCAAAGGTGAATCTATAGGTCCCACTGAACTGGCAACTGCTGTAACCGTTCCGGACCAACTGTCAGGCAATGATGATAACAGTAGTAAAGCTTGAACTTCATCATCGAACTTAATGCCAACTGACAAAAGTCTGGCTAAGATCGAATTCAATGAGTTGATGTGCTCGGTAACTGAACTGCCTTCCTTCATCTTTGTGTTCACCAACTCTCTAATCAGAAAAATTTTGTTGCTGCAGATGGCTTCTCGTACATGTTAGACAAGGCTTCCAAGATGCCTTTCGCTGTCTTCTCCTTAAGAATGTTGAACGCAACATTCTTGGTTCAACGAGAGTCGGATAACTGACATAGCTTTCCGATCCAAAAGCCCACTCTACATCAGACAGTTTTCCTTGCCTTGTCACCCAACACTACGTCCAAATATTTCTGAACCAGCAAATCTTCAATCTGCATCTTCCACCAACTGAATCTGTACCATCGAACTTCTCAATTCGGAACTTCCCATCTTCTGCCATCCAAAGGACTAAATGAGATACTCGGTACAACTAATTTCAGATCTTGGTAATTTCGTCAGAAATATTGCACCACAAAAAAAAACGGGCACCTTCGGCAATTCCCTTAACGGCGGCGCGGCACACTCCTTCGCGACGCGGCGGCCAACGGAACGGCGCGACGGACAGCACACGAACGACGACTGTTCGCACCCTGCGCGGTTCTCTAGCCGGCTGCTGCTTGAGGTTACCCACACGGGTAACGGCGGCTCTCCTCCCTGCACACAGTTCTTCACACAAGAACCCTAGGTGACAATTTCTCACAGTTTGTGTTACAGTGTTGTTGAAACCTCGCTCTGATACCAATTGTTGGGAATTAAACACACAACACACACAAATAATCTAGAGAAAAGAGAAACGGAACACAAACGGGACACACAAGAATTTAACGTGGTTCGGTTTCCCTACTCCACGCTGTAACAGGAGGATTTTATTTCACTTGTGCTGCTTCAGAATTACAAATACAAGGATCATATTTATAGGAAAACCAAATGGTTAACCTAGAGTTTCAGTAATGGATCGGGCCGGCTCACAAGCCTCCACAAAGCCCAACAAAATGTAGTATAACATACCTAGCTGAGGGCATCATATCCATTTGACGCAAAAGCTGAATCGCTGAGGCGGCCCAAAAACTTGGAGAAGTTGCATACTATTAACTTTTCACAACTTCTCGATTCTCGTGGGTGAGTTTTAATTGAGATACCGTTGCTTGAAGATTTTTGTTCAAGAAATGTTGCTTTTATTTCTACCTCGTGTAGGACAGAATTGTAGCCAGAGAGCCACATAGTAGTAGGCTAATAACATGTGTTGTAAATGGATAGTGGGTTTGACATAGGATAGGAAAAAGAAAAGCATTTATTTAGATGACAAATTTCACCAATCGTATCAATACTATATAGAGGTGTTTGTGTTATTATCAACTAATATCGTGTGGTGAATGCCAAAGTATTTTTTTGGTAAAACTAACTCAAAGAACATCGAATTTCACTTGCAAATTTTGGAAGTCAAGGCTGCCAAAGAGTATAGTTATCTTTCACATTATCAGTGTAAAAGTAGAATTCTACAATGGGACAATTATGGAAAAAAGGGAGGAAAATAGACAAAAATGACTGTCCGCTACCAATTTCCATATAGTGTACTAACCTTTGAGAATTTCGCTCACAAAAGTCTTTGTACTCTCATTGAATTCTTCTTGATAAAATCGTACACCTAAGAAATTGAGATAAAACAGTAATGAGTTCACATAACTGCAAAATCAATTTAAGGAAGAGCACCAAATGTTCATAAAATTTCCGAAAACTGAAAGGAAAATAGAACTTATTATGTTACAAGTGTCATTGAATCATAGCACATACAAAATAAAGATATCTTATAGGATCTCACTTTACTTTTAGAAACTTAAAAAGTTGGGAACTTAAATATATGTGTAATAAATGTGGTGATGAACATTGGAAAATGAAATAGTTCAACTTTCTCTAGTGAAAGATTAACCGGCAAAGTTTGAAAAGCAAACTTCAAACATGGAAATATATAATTACATGATTGAGAAACCATGAAAGATAAAGCACAAAAAGGACTCCAAAATATCCAACAGTTAAGACTGAAAGTAGATGATAACTCTTTATTCACAAAGAGATTATGAGACTCCAACTTTCATAATTAGCAATTCAATCTTTGAAGGGATAGTAGCTATTAGATGAATGACTATCAATCAATATAGAACGGACATTCCCCATCATAGCTAGGTTGCTTTATGGCTTTTACCAAATTGGAAAAGCTGAGCCACAAAACCAAGAAAACACTATAAGGATACATTTAGGAGTTTGGACAAGTTGGATAAAGATTACACTAGGAGGATGGGATTAGTAGTTGGCTTTATTAAGAAGTCTATCGGATTAGGAATGATCCGTTCCACGAAATACAGTACGTAAAAGCAGCAACAATTGTTGCATAAGTCTCAACAGTCCAATATGTGATCTTGAGTCTGTTTTTTTGGTAGCACATACCATCGTGTAGTCCAACTGATCTGCCAACTTTCTTATTCACTACACTCTCGATTCCCATACTACAGATTAAGGCCACAGAAAGATCCAGTATTTATATCAACATGATGGATTAACTAATGCACTATTAAAAGAAAGTATCCCTTGTCATATAAGCACATTATAGTTTGTGTTAATTCACATATTAATGAACATTAGAATGTAACTGTATATCCAAATGGAAAAGAGGAAGTGTTTTCCAAGGTGAATGAAAAATGATTTTTCCTTTGTGAGCGAGACGGTAGTGTCTCATTTTACCCACATCAAACATATAGATGCTTAAAATTAGTGAAATAAGTTAGAATATGTAAAAGCCAAAAATAATGAATTATAGAAGAGGAAAAAAAGGATTATTGGCTATTATATGGTACTATAGCTTTTCTCAATTCTAAAACGAAAAACATATAGGAAGTTTATTTACTTGAATAGAGATGATCTAATAAACTGCCAGATTCCTGAACACACAACGATCATTTCAGATTGTTTTTACTAAGTATCCTTATATTACCATTCTAGCAAAGTTGTTTCACTGTTGTCAAAGTGTTGATATTGTACATCAAAGGAAACAACTATTATCAACTACATCAAGCCACAAAGTCGCCCAAAGTACAATAAATATATTTTTCTTTTAAGTAAGGTATCTGTCGAGATGCATCTACCTGAGAATCTGCTCCTGCAGATATAAGCACGGTGAGAGAATTTGAAAAAGCAAGCCCATTTATTCTTTTCTGTTGTCCTTTGAACTTTGTCTTTACCTACACAAAGGGATCATACTTGATGTTAACGCTGAATTAATAATATTCCAAAAATCTCAAAATGAAATAAATGTCTGAATAGCTCAACCTCGTCAACTCGGACATCATATATCTGGATGGAGGAGTCATCCATTCCTATGGCAATAACATTGTTATCTTGAGGATAAAAAGCCAAAAATGTTGTTGCGAGTGGGGCGGACATAAATGTTGTCATAGTGTGCATTTGCAAGAAAAACAATATACAGATTAGTGGAAAGCAAAATAAGATATAACTTCATGCAACTAATTTCTGATTTATAACTTCTTAGCTGAACTGCTAGGCTAAAACTAGAGTGCAAGTTGCTCAAAGTTTCTCTCTTTCATTCCCATATGCAACCAAATTACCCGTGGACAACTCAACATGAAATGATGCAACATTTTACGTTAAAAGTCATCATATCGAACAATGATATTTTCCCTCCAGAAGCTGACATGACGTAGGAGTCATTCTTTGAGGGTGCAAAAACACGAAATAACTCTTTAGTATCATTTGTGATCACTGTCCCACTTGCAGGTGCCATAGTTGTGGAACAATACTTGCAATTAGCTTATTAGAGAATTGCAGAATGATATGATATATATATATAATATATATATATATATATATACTATATATATATTATATATATATATAATATATATATATATATATATATATGCGTATTTGAGAAAGTGTTGAAGTGTAAAATCCAATACCTTCCCTGGGGGTGGTCGTCGGTCATTTCTGGGCATTTCCGAGGTTAGTGCTCAACATTGGCAGCTAATGTCAATATAATGTATCCTGCATTTGTGTATATCAACCTAACCTGAAATATCAAAAAAGGAAACTGAAAAATATTAGAAAAAATGACTACTTTTTCAGCTTAAATGGAAAATTGGGACTTTGATCAAAATAATCTATTATTTCATTCAATTCACCAAAATAATATGATACTTTGAAATTTTACAAAACTAGTATAAACGTTGTTGGTAATAACGTATTAGGCTATATTTCATTTTTAAAAAATAAACAGACTAAAAATATTCGGTAGACGGCGTTAAGAAGCATTACGTTACTGACAGTAACATTTTAAGCTTAAGACGTTACAGTCAGTAACATGCCTTTGTAAATCTGCCACTTTCAAATCTTTGTAAATTTTAAAGGGAAAACGTTACTCTTAGTGACGATTCTGTCAAACAAAATCACAAGTCTGGAAAAACGTTACTCTTAGTGACGATTATGCAAACAAAATCACAAGTCTGCCACCTTAGAATCTCTGTACGAAATTTGACGTTGAAGACATTACTGGGAATCACGTTTTACATATAAAACGTTACTTGGAGTAAAGATTATATCAAATCAAATCACAGGTCTGCCACCTGAGAATCTTTGTACAAAATGTGACGTTAAATCTTTATTCTGAGTCACATTTTAAGACTAAAATGTTACCATGAGTAACGATTCTATCATGTCACAGGTTGTTAATTTGATCTTCCAATAAAACGTTACTGTATGTTACGTTTTAACTTTAAAATAAATTCTTAAAGTGTTGGCCACAGAACATTATATGAAATGGTTGTGTAGAATGTTTAGCACATTCAAATAATGTTCTACAAAGCTTCTGCTTATATGCCCTATTGTTGAATCAATACTCACAAAATTTCAATAGGTATGGCTTGTCAATATATTGCAATGTACTTATAACATATTTTTAATAACTATAATGCATCTTATTTTGTGTGTAGGATTTTTTGATGGCTAATTTTGAAGATAACGTGATGATTGCTTTGTATTGGGGCGGTGAAATAATCACTGAAATGAACGGATTTCGATATAACGAATGTGCCAGAATGATTGTTAGCATGTCTATTTCGACCAACTACGTTGAATTAATTAAATAGTTGCATGAGAAAATGGGGACTGATGGAGAAAATATTCAATTGGATATTTCTGGAAAATATCCATGCTCGTTTCAAGGTAACATTATAAGATTTATTGAGTTCAAAATTGAGAATGACCAATCTTTGGTACAATTTTTTGCCATTCCTCAGAAATTTTTGAACAAGATTGATAAAATTTTTTGGAGATATATATAAAGATCAGACCAACAAATCAAGATAATCTGTTTCGAATGAATGATCAACATGGTTATTATATGAATTTATTGGCTCAAAATTATGGATTTGCCACATTCAGTCAGCCTCATTTTACATACACTGCAATACATGGTATTCATCAATCATTTGATGAAGGCTCGGGTAGTCAAAGACATATTGAGAGTAGCCACAATCAATATGAAATCAGGTAGACTAATATTTTCAACTAATTTCATTTAATAACATGAATCATTAATTATTTTTATTTTTTTGTATTTCATGAAATTAATTTTTTTTTCTACAGAGAAGATGAAGCTACCTTTGATTTGTGTAATGATGCACATGCTCAAAGAAGTGATGAAAATTCGGAGGAGGGTGAACCTTCAGAAGATGATGGAGAGAGTAAAGTCATTGAAAGTGAATCCAATGAAGATATTGGAGATTTACCTCAAAAATGAAAGTGCGGTAAATTTTCAAAATCAATTTGATGAAATGCAAAATAATGGTATACCTTACTTTACAACATTGGAGGCTGAGGAAGATATTTTTATCTCTACTCGTGAATTCGAAATGAAATGTTGTTCTGTTTGGGTCGAGGATGCAAAAAAAGATTTAGAAAAAAATATGTATTTTAGTAGTAAAGCTAAGTAAAAACGGGCTGTGACAATTTGGAGTTTGCGCAAAATAAAGAATTAATATTGTAATATCAACTAAGAGCGTATGGACTGTGAGATGCAAATTTTATGATTCTTTGGGTTGTCCATGATTTCTTCGAGGTTGTAAGGTTGGAGGTAGCCTTTGGAAGATAGGAAAGTATTTTAATAATCATAGATATGAGACTGAAGGGCTTACAACAGGTCACACTAACTTAGATACCAATTTAATTGCATCTCTATTTTTAAATCAAATAAGTAAAAATTCAAAATTATTAGTAGTGGATGTCATGTCTAAGGTTCATGAAAAATTTGGTCATCAAGTAACATATAGAAAAACGTGGCTTGGGCGTCAACGCACATTTACATTGGTATATGGTGATTTTCAGAAATCATTTAGTGAGCGTCCTAAGTTTTTTTGCAGTTTTTCAATACTTTAATCCTGGAACACTTGTGGAATGGAAACACGAAGAGTCAATGAATTCCCCAGAGGTAAAAACTTTTATGTTTGTATTTGGGGCTTTCAAGCCATGCATTGATGGGTTCCAAACTTGTCGTCCTGTTATTTCAGTAGATGGAACTCATATGTATGGGAAATATGAGATACAATTGTTAATTGTTGTTGGAGTTGACGGAAATGATAACATTCTTCCTCTTGCGTTTGGTATTGTTGACAAAGAGTCGAAAGAGGCATGGAAATGACTTTTTAGGAAATTGAGTGCACATGTGATAAAAGATAGAGAAGATATTTGTATTATCTCTGATAGGGCAAAAGGAATCTTGAATAGTTTATCGGAGTTGTGGCGATTGTAGGAACCTCGGGCCTTTCATCGATTTTGTCTGAGACATCTTAAAATTAATTTTCAATCTCAATTTTCAAATAGGGACCTTAGTAATCTTATGTGGAGGGATGCTACAACACATCAAGTAAGGAAGTTTGAAGCTTTGATGTGGGAAATTCAAGAAGAAAATAGAGAAGCATATGAATACCTCATGCGAATTCCATTGGACAAATGGACTGTTAGTCATGATAATGAAAAAAGATGGGGAGTATTGACAACAAATCTTTTAGAGTCTTTCAACGGACTTCTAAAGAAAGCTCGAGGCTTGCATGTCACTGCTATGGTTAGACTTCCATTGGAGCAAACCGTTGAACAATATACTCGTAGATGTCAAAAAAATCACCAACTTGTTGAGCAAAAGGAATTATGGACAAGCAGTTTCAAATAGAAGTGGGAGAAAACTATGAAAATTCAAAAAGACACTTTGTTTATAATTGAAATATATCCACAGGGGTATATGAGGTTAGATCAATACAAATTGATGGTATTGGTGGTAATCCTCATTGTATTTCATTAAGTGAAAAAAATGTGATTGTGAAAAATGGGCTAATTTGCACTTCCCGTGTTCACATGTCATGAAGGTTACTGAAAGAATGGGAGCATTAGCTAGAAATTTTGTCAGCGAGCATTTCACAATAGAGAATTATGTTACAACATATTCTGGGTCATTCTCACCGATTGGACACGAGGCATATTGGCCACCGCCAAGATTTATAATGAAAAGTAATGAATTCTATCGACGTCCCAATCGATCAAGGACCACTAGAATTCATAATGAGATGGATCGTGATCTTGCAGCATATGGGCGGGCTTGTGGATTGTGTAAACATACCGGGCATTACAGGCATCAATGTCCAACTCGAAATTAAATTTAAGTGGGTAGTCTAATTATGTATTTCTTTTACTTTCAAACATCTCTAATTATGTATTTTTTAAACTTTCAAACAACTCTAATTATGTTTTGCTTCATTTCAATTTGTATTTTCATGACCAAGTTTATATTTTTGTGTGTTTCACTCAATAATTACTTCGCCCATATTTGTTCAACTAACCTGCCCTCATAAGTTAAATAAAATGGCAACACATTTTCAAATAGGCAATGTAAACTTACATCACCATTCTGAAGCCTTTATACTTTTGAAATTAAAGTAATCTATTCACAAAGTAAAATTATACCATACCAAAAAGTGCAGTGATTATAATGTTAGGTTCAGTAGCACCAAAATTTTTAAGCAACAACAAAAGGTTTCAGTAGCACAAAAAAATTCAGCCGCACCAATTTTAGCAGTACTTACTAGCTACAATTTTCAGTATCAACAAAAAATTTCAGCAGTACTTGCTGCAATTTTCAACAGCAACAAAAAGTTTCAGCAGCACCAATTTTCAGCAGTACTGGCTGCAATTTTAAGCAGCACTAGAAATTTCAGCAACACCAATTTTCAGCAATACTGACACCAACTTTTAGCAGTATTGGCTGCAATTTTCAGTAGCACCAAAAGATTTCAGCAACATCAATTTTCATTACTTATTCTTTGCTCTTTTTTTTGACATGTTGGATAGCATAGTGACCGCCTATAAAGAAAATATAAATGTTCTATAATTATAAAAGAGAGTAAAATCAAATAAAAAATGTTAGATGTTAAAGTACCAGTCCCACAAGGCTTAAGTTTAATTTTATGCTTCTCCCTCCTTGATGGTTCACTATTTTGAATAGTCGTATCACCGTCTTCATTTGCATCCTTTGGATCATTATCGTCCACATCATGATTCGGGTCTTCTAAATTATTAGTGGCATCAGGGGTCTCAATGATCAGAGGCATAGGCGATGAGGTAAAATTTGGGACATTCTCAAAATTACCAATGACATTGTCAAGTGATGAAAGACTTGGATGACTTGATATTTGTAGAGTCTATGGCATCACGCATGGCATGATATCTATTTCTGACAGTTTATATGTCATATTTGATGCCTGAGTGAATTCATGAGTGCAACCTCCTGAAATAGAACCAATATTATAATTGGATGTTGCTTGATCATCTTCTGAGGCTTCTTGGACATTCTGTATGGCCTGATCCATTTCAACATGTGTTTGTCCTCTTTCAACAACATGTTCTCTCCTACTAGCAACACCACCTTTTCCTCGCCTACAAACTGGGTGATGTAACTGGACAGGTTCTACCACATCTCTTCTATAATCGGCTGACACATGAACCCTGTCAGCCTCATGGACATGTTTCAAACAATCAGAACCTTGATCTCGCACAATTTTTCTAAACATGTATAAGGCCTCATATTCATATGATGATATCACCAAGTGTTTAGCTTCATCAACTATCGAATAATATGACGCACCTAAATAAATTAAAGTGAAAGTTATTAATGACGCACCATTAATCTGATGATTTAGATCAGAATATCACTTAAGCAATGAATTCACTGCCAACTAAAAAATGCAACTGGCTGATTCCAATCATTCATAAAAATGAAAATAACATCTACATCTCCTCGTCAGTAGCCCCACTTCACTACTCTCACTCTTTTAATTTTCCTATATATATATTACCTTTAGCATTTTCCTAAACACTTAGCAGTGTACCAAGAACAATGAAAAACTTGCTAGCAACTACACTAAATAAAATAAATGACACACTAAAATCAATAAAGACAAATAAATCATTTGGTAGCAACAATACTAAACAACACTAATCAATAAATGGCATACCATAGTTCCATATGTCGTCGAATTAGGCACATAACCTTGTTGATTTTGAGGACGTGAATTAGGATTACCAATAACAAGATGAGTAATGCGCCTGAACCAAATAAGATATGGATCATCATAGCAAAGTGGTTCATTTTTAACCGGTGCATCACAACTATATTGGAGACGTTGGTTCCAAAATATAACCAATGTGCATGTTCCAACTCCCAATTTGTATTCGGTCTTCCCCGACGATCATGACGAAAGTGGTTGAAATCAAATCGAAAAGGAGTTGGTATATCTTGTTGTAGTCCAAATTACCTCATAACACGATCTGACAAATGAACCTCAACCACATCCCAACAAAAGATTGGAACTCTAACTCGCCATATGTCTCGTCCAACATAACAATAGAGAGGAAGGACTCTCAATTAAGTCATCAGAATACGGTTTCCAAATAAACTACATGAAAAAATAAAAGAGCAAAGTGAGTCTTTACATTTACAATATTTATAAATAAGTAAAAGCATTGTACCTGATCTTCTATCATAGAGTCAAGTGCATCCCTATAAACTTTCAACACATGCTTGGTAGTATTCGTCCAACTAAGATGTGCAAACCATCTAGTAGCATGTGGACCCCTAGGCAAACCAACATGAGAAATAGTTCTCGCATCTTTGTGGGCTACTATTTGAGGACGAAGAACAATGACTCTCTCCCACGTCCAAATCAAGGAGAAAGAGTTTTAGGATTACATCTCTAAAAAATTTCATCCTCCAATAACACTACGGAGACAAATTGAAAGAAATATAAATAAATTATATGTACAATAATTAGGTATACCTGAAGTAGTGGCAAAAATCCGGCTATCTCATTTTGGGTAATCTGTGAAGCTTTACAAAGAAAATGATACAAGTATGCCAAGGTCGCACTCCCCCAACTATAAGATCCAATTTTATCGACGTCTTCGAGCATAGACAGAAACATAAGCTTCAAATAACCACCAGATGTATCCGCCATCATCATTCCTGCAATCATCCAGAACATGTAACATCTTGCCTTCTGATTGACCATATCTTGTGTTCCATGTTCGACAAATGTGGCTGGCTTAACATGTGTGAATTAAATACAGCGACCTTGATGGAATTTTTTTTGAAGTCTTCACGAGAATAAAAAAAACCTAATAATCTTTGACAAATGTTTTGCCAATCCCCTACGGTCCTTATCATTTCATTACCAAGTACTGGATCACCATTCACAGGTAATCCATACAACACCTCTACGTCCTGCAAGGTAATTGTTGCTTCGCCTGTTCTAAAGTGAAAAGTATGAGCTTCGGGACCCACTGCTCAACTAGTGCAGTGATCAAACTACGGTCAATAGCAGGCCGATTAGATTTGTAAACACCATATAATCCAGATAATCTAATTACTTCAATAACTCGTGGATGGATGGAATATTTCTCTATGAGCTTCCAAAAGTTTCCATCTTCTCTCCTCGTATTAAGAATCATATTAACATTTTCTTCCCATATATCTTGTGATCTATGAGTAAGTTGTCCCGTTAATACATTCGATTCCAATGGACGTGGATCCAACTTGTATTCACTATCATTAGCCATAAAAAGTACCTATGAAATACACATGAAAGTAAACTTAAATGTTAGCCTGAATTATTATGTAAATTTTTCTTGGAGACACACTTCAAAAGTGATATAAAGTTATGAAATCACATTTAAAAGTTTTAATGTCATTCTCTTTAATTTAGAAGTGTGTTGATATAAGACAAACCATCTTAGACTACACTAAGAAACAATAGAACTCGAGCATAATCTTTTTCTTGATATATGTTGAGATTCAAAATTTGCAGAGAATTGTTAAGAAAAACAAACCTTAAGCAAAGAAATTACCTCTCGAAATACTTATGGCTCTTCCTTTCCGGCAACACTTACAACGAGAATCGAACCAGCAACGTGCATATGCTCTCTTAGCGAGGGAAATAAAGGGGAAGAAATATGAAATTGGGTTTAGGGTATAAGGTGAGGGAAGTACGGCTAATGGATAAATTGGATTTAAGATAGAAGGATCTAGTATAATAATTCTAAAACGTTACCAGTTGTAACGTATTTCAACTTAAACTCTAAAATGTTACTTGCAGTAACGTATTCCAACTTAAACTCTAAAACGTTACTTGTAGTAACGTATTCTAACTTTAACGCCGTCCCCCGTTATTTTTGGTCCGTTTCTTGGCAATGGCCTAATACGTTACTATCAACAACATTACACTAGTTTTGTAAAGTTTTAAAAAAATATATTACTATCGTAAATTGATTTAAATAATAAATTATTTTGGTCAAAAATTCTGGAAAATAACATTAGTCATTACAAATCAAGTACAAAATGCAACCTCACATCTCATAAAGAAATTGTTTACAGGCAAAAATTTTGGTCATGGTTTTATATAAGCAATAACTCATACCCCCCGTGCTGTTGCACTGTCAGGAATCTTCAAGGATTTACACTGTGATTTTTCTTTAATTTTAGTCGGTTTCCAGATTTTAGATTTATCGTAAGACTCTTCTGCAACTCTTAGGCCTTACATCACCTAAATTTTACTTTCACCATTCTACCAAGAAGTTAAAATAAAAGGGCTGATCAACAAATGGCCAGAAGTACGAAAACGTATAAGTATGAGCTGCACTAAGAGAATTACTATTTAATTAGAGAACTGTCATGTATGTCATTGTCACTCTGCAAAGCTTGTAACAACACAAGTGCTAGGAGGCCCAAAACTTTCCTCCGTGGAGGGCTGCATACATGTAAAGCATTTTATTGACAACCTATTATTGCACTTTATTGTGTTATGTAGAGTCTTGTTATAGCTTTTATGGGTGACATTTGGTGTCCTTTAAGGCTTAGTAGGTGTGGCTTATGAAGGATAGAAAATTTAGGATTTTAGATGAATTCTTTTTGAATGATTTCTTTGTACCCTATATTATACATATAATGATAATTTGTATCTTGAACTATAGAAGAATGTATTAGTAATTTGACTTTTGAAAAAGTTGTAGCTATGGATAAAGCAACATAAAGTTGACCGTGCGAGAAAATTGGTTCGCGTAAATAGAATCCTACGGGATCTAATGCTTGATGTTCATCTTTGTATATTATCATTTCAAAACATAGTCGAATTAGATATTGTGTTCTTTTAAAAGCAATAGGTAATTTTTCAATAATGGGATTCTTGGAAAAATACCTCTGCTGATGCTAATAATGAGATTCTTGAAATAAATACATGTGTGTTTTTATACTCTCTGTTGGCAATAGTATCACTTATAACATGCTTGTATTTATTAATAAAAACACATTATTAGCATAAAAACACACATGTATTAATCGTGTTTCATTACATAATCTCTTGGAAGAATTTGAGTATCACAATAATATAACTGGACAATCTTTTCTCAAAGTCAATTTGTATGGAGTAAGCCAACCTAATTTAAGGTGTGTAAGAAATCCTAAAAAATTGACATTAATCACATGATTTTAGATTTTCATCAAGTGCAATATATAAATTTTAGCATCATTAGGAAGTTGATGTATAAGCATATTCGTTAACAAAGTTCTTTTTCATCGTTAAAATAACTCGGAAAGTTACAGAAGATAGGTCTGAAAAAATGTGCTTATATCAGAATAAGGTTCTTTAAATAATTGATTTAGGGGAATCTATATCATTTGTATAAGGAATGATAAAATTACGTGGAATTTCAATTATGTTGTTTTCGTTAATTATTTCTTGTCCATTTCCAACTTGCATTAAATATTAAGAAAAACTAGGATCTTCTTTATTTTGCATATTTTCGAATAAGCATGAATTTTCAAGTTGATTCTATATATTATAATATAATAAGATATCAGGTACAAGGTCTTCTCTTTTTTCATTGTAAACAACATAAAATGTTTGTCTAAAGTCCCCTTCAAAGTCTGTAGCTTTTCCACCAAATAAATTTGGTTTACCTGTGAGGTCCTTTAAAAGAGTATCTAAAGCTTGCATAATTTTATGTTTGACCATTGAAACTTCATCCCAAACAATTAATTTTGAATCTCGAATTAGAGATGCTAATGAACTTTGTTTACTAATGTTGCAAGTAAAGTTATTGTCAATATCAATTGGAATTTTATAATGTGAATGTGTAGTTCGGCTTCCAAGGAGAATTGAAGCTGCAATACCAGAACTTGAAGTTGCTAAAGCTAAAAATTCTTTTGATCTTACATTTTCTAATAAGCCTCTATATGAAAATGTTTTCCCAGTTCCTCCTGGACCATAGATGAAAAAAGCACTCGATTTATCTGAATCTACCCTATCAAGTATTGTATTAAATACCCTTTTGATGAGGATTTGACTTTGTTTGTAATAGTAATCTTCTTCATTTACTATTATATTTCTTTCAAACTGAACATCTCTTCTTTAGTTATTGTAGAAGGTATAATATTTTTAGAAACAAAATTATATTCCTTTATATTGTATCTCATTATATTTAAAAATTCATTGATGTGATTTATAACTGAATGTTGAATAGATTATGTTCCTAAATTAGATTTTTTTTTGAAATATTCAGATATTGAATCTTCAAATATTTCCCATAGTTATTTGGAGTAACAACATTGCAGTAAACTATTATTATGATGAATAGACGTCTTAAGCTATAAGGCATTTAAAACAACTTAAACATATACTCTAGTAAACTTTTATCAGAATGTAATAAGCATTTTTTTCTCTGAAGCTTCTCTCAATGTTTCATTGTAGCGGCCTTTTCCATGAGATACTATAACTTGACCGAAAACCTAATTTAATACTTGCGACATTTAAAAGAGATTAACTTAGGACTTACTGATATTATTCTAGTTGAGGGATTAGGTTCATAACGAATAATATAGTTATGAATGTGCATCTTGCCCATTTAAACATTTATATGAGGTCAAAATGATATGACCCATAATGTTAACTTAAGACCAAAAAGTCTCCCAAAATCTGTTAAGAAATAATCGACAAGCTTTTCATGCATATATTATCCTCACACTTAAGGACGAAATAACAATAATATTACAAAGTTTCGTGTAGTGAAATCAGAATGTTCATGCATCACACGAACTTGAAAACATATAGTAAATTACTATATTACAAGATTTGGGTTTACACCCCCCCAAAAGATAAAAATGTATATTCCATACTTATATTACAACCTATGGTGACATTGTTAACCAAATTGTGTTATCAAACCCAAAAATTACCGATTGTAATAAATTATTCAGAAACACGAAGTAACAGAAATTTATAGAATCAGTAAGCAAGATGAACATAAATTTATTTCACAAAATACTTAAAACGAACGTACAAGAATCTGAAACAATCTTTTAGTTTGGAAGAAGATCAAGTCCACTGAACTCATAGTGTCCCCTTAAGGAAATTATTCCCTTCTAGTATCCGATATTTGATTTGGAATATAACCTCCCAGGGTAAAATGATCTTAATCAGCAGAGTGTAGATACCAAAACTCTACTGTCAGAGAATCAATCCAGACCAGGAAAGTACACCAAGAAAAATGTGTTTAGAAGAAGAAGGATGATCAGAAAATTCGTTGAAAAAAATTCTGAAGACTGAGTGGTATTTATAGGTAAGAAGAATATGTTCTGAAAGGTTGCAACCCTTTCAGAATAGACACGATCACTAATGAAAGTTTGCAAACTTTCAAATGATATTGACTGTTCCTGAAAGTTGCAACCTTTCAGAACAGTCATGGCGGGAAATAGAAAATAAAATGGGTCACGTGCGTGTATCTGAGTCGGGTCGGGTTAACTAAGATGTTGAAAATATTTCGGGTAACTTATGTTATCAACTAATTAATTGAAAATATTTTTTGGCCATTTAATTAATTAAATAAATAATTAAAACAAATTTAATCCAAAAAATAATTTCTCGATCGATCATTTGCCAAAGCCGAAGCCGAAGCCAAAGCGAGCGACGACGACGATGGCGCGAGGAGGGGGGCTCCCTCTTTCCAACCCTTTTAACAATTAATAAGAGTGTTTATGTATTTAAATTCTACTATTTTCCTTTCCATTATCGATGAGGGACAATTGCCTTTTCATTAAAGCATAAGAGGACTTTTCAAGTTCCCAACTCTTTAAGTTCTCAACTTTTCAAATTCCTCTCATTCCCTCTGTTTCCCATCAATTCTTGCTACATACCCAATAGACATGACCAAATAAGCCCTCAAAATCTCATGTAAATATACAACACATAAATCATGTACAATTCCAAGGCTTATACAAAATATATATGCCTATATGCAAGTGTGATCTTCATTAAGGATTTGAAAATCTCCATCTTCAATGGCCATCTTCAAGCATCCTCTCGAACATTCCCTACGCTAGAAACAACTATCGCTAATCATATGACTTTGTGGTGTAACAACTATGGATTCAAAGCCATAAAATTCACCAAGTTATCATTCTTAAGTTAAGGGAAGCACAATTGAAACAGAATCAGTAAATCAAGTAAACAATATACAAAGAGTTTCAAGTTGAATATATAAAGCTCCAAATGTCTAACGCTCATAGCACCATTTCTCAAGAGGTTCAATAAAAAGACTCGCCCAATATATACATCATGTCGTCACACCATGCACGAGAAAGTATCAAGAAAGGTTGACGCCCTGTATCAAGAAGGGTCAAAGCCCAATAATCAAGAGAGCTAAGAACCATATTAAAAATGACTTTCTAGTTCGTATTTAAATGGACAATTCCCATACTTGAGACAAACTAAAAATCAAGAGTCAAAGATGGCAAATGATCATAATGAAGAGGGTTTCCAATAGTGACAAAGTCACAGCCACAAGAAGGACAAGTTCCCAACAAGAGTACCAAGTGATCAAACAATCCGTACAAGTGGGCAAGTTACACAAGCGTCTTTAACGTCTTAAATGTCAACAACACACCAATGCAAAGTGACAAGAGATAACCAACGTTCTAAGATAAGCTTTCAGATATACCAACATGTAAAAATAGTACAAGTACAAGTTTATACACAAATCTCAGTTCTTTAGACAAGAAATAGTCCAACAACACTTCAAGAGTTCAAACCATAGACCAACCAACGTATGAAGGTCCTCAATTTGTTCAAGAGTACATACAACCTTAAAAATATAATTAAATAAATTATTTAATTCCTAGTAGCTCAATAATGTTTATGTAAAACAAAATTATCATCACAAATAAGCTTAGCCTTTACAAATACGACTATGTTCCCCAAATAATGATTCTGGCGAGCCTAATACCTCCTGTCGCAACTTAAATTTGAAAAGGATAAATCAAAAATGGACTTTATAACCTTCATGAAAGATGTAGGAATAGCTCTTAAGCTTGTAAAAAAACAAGAATTACCACAAAATATATTCTATGCAAAAGATATACTCAAAACACTAACAATTGAACATACAAGATTTCTAATTCCAGAATCTGGACAGACTCACTATAAACTAAGTTCTATTAAATGAGATATGACTAAAATACCAAACACTATCCAGATCATAAGTAGATTTTGTCACTTACCAAGAGGAATTATGTGTGTGTCGGATTCAAGCCAAAAGGACCTAGTTTTCTCTTGATTTTGAAGAACAACTCTTTAGCTAATGTTTTGATGTTCTTATACTTGAGGGAAAAACGAATTCAATCAAAGGATTTGTAAAATATATAGCTATAAAAGTGTCCTCATCACTGTACACATGTCCTTTATAGGTGCTGCCCAAATAAATGTAGGCTTCCCAAAAAGCATACATATATAACTATATGTATATACTTGATACGCAACTTCTAATTTATATGTAATTCTAATTAGAAAATTATGCAAATACCACATACAATACCTTAAATTCGGATAACAATTTATGTTAAGCACACTTTCTATTGTTACAACATTTCAAGTTCCAAAAATGAAAATAAAACACATTATAATAATTGAGCAATAGTGTAGCGACATGAAATCTTGGTCTAGTATTTTAGTGGTGTTACAATCATAACATATTCCATTAACTTCACGGATATCTACATATGATATAGGTCCTTTTACATTTGTTATAAGTAATCTAAGATAGTATCTTTCCCCATTAGTTGGATGACATGTAAAAATTCTATCAACAACATTACTATGTCGTCGTCGACATGACCACATTTTTTTGACCAAACAAAATACTTTGGGAAGTCTTTATATAATAAATTGATTTCTATAGAATTTTTGTTGATTCTATTCATGACCGAAAATTCAGTTCATATTCTTCTTCTTATCATTGAATTATTTAAAATTGATCCACAATTTGATTGCTTTTAAAGGATAAATATTGGTGTCTGTTAAAAAAATAGTTGAAGTTGGTGCAGAGTTGGAGTCATAACACTATGGGAAAAGCAAATAGACACCATGCAACTTCTGAAAGAGAGAGCCATTTATTAACTTGATATTCTTTTATTTAATCTATTTCAATATTTGAGTCATTACTATGTATAGCAATGCAACTTCTTCATGCCCTTTACAAATATATTTATAGTTGTATTTTACCATTTTAATGCCTGTACATACTTCAACACTAATATGAAAATTTAATTTATGAAGTAAGTAGGTATTATATGGGACTACCCAAGTATTAACAATATTGTATCCTTTGAATTGTACATGTGTTTCTGAAGATTCCTAGATTCGTACACATTTGCTTTGTTTTCTTAGTTTAACTATCCTCAAATGCCTAATTATGCTCTTAGCTAATGCTAAAATTTTGTTTCGCAGAAAGGAAGGATAAGAAGTAAGCGAAGGACATTACCGGACAAAAAGAACGAAAAAGCTGAAGATGTTGATGGAAGGTAATCCAGGTGTTACGATCCAAAGTACCCCTAGGCGTAACCGGCATCATTGTCCTCGAAAAGGACTTAGACAAGCCTCTTAGCATTTGTCATAACATATCTTAGGTAAAAATGCGGATAAATTTAAAACCTTATATGTATACGTAGTGAGGTTTACATAGACCTCTCAGAGAGGAAGCTTACTTAGGATTCTCGTTTAGACATCATAATAATACACAAAAATTTAGTATAAACTTTGTCTAACATTAAAACCATCTAAACAAAGTAAAACATCCGGGCATAACCCTCATACAAATTCATAGCTGCCACTTAGGGCTTACACCAAAAACTTCAACAATAGGAGAGAAAAGAATGTCTTTAGACAATACAAGTATGACTAAGGCATAGTATGTAGTAGCATCCTCGAACTAGAGGACACACCAAAACTTGGAGACTCCAGTCCAAGCCTTCTTGTTTTAGCCTCAAGAACCTCAATGTCCCGAACCTACAATGTTTGGGAAAAAGGGAAGAAATATAGGTTAGTACAAACCACATGTACTAAATATGGTTTCTATGCATAAAAATCATTACTGCATGAGAAAAGGCACAAGTTAGTCAAAACCATGCATAACATTCAATAACTCAATATACACATATATGGAACATCATAAGTCAACCCAATATATAAGCAACTCAAGAAATACTTGTGCAATGCCTAGAATAAAGCCCCATAACCCTATCCAAAGCTAAGTACCACATTAAGAAACCCACTTCACACTTACAACACATTTCATAACGTGCTTCATACATCAATAGTTACTAAAAGATTATCAATATAACCATAATCATAATCATAGAAGAACACTACTAGAACCATCCCTTAGGATCCCACATGTGCAATGTGTAAGAGAAGTCCCATACCCTCCTAGAACTATGTAGTAGCCTTTAATACAACTCTAATAAGAGTTTACATAATTAACTTGTTCATTTACTTTTACATAAGGGAAATAAGTGCAATAACCAAGATGAGATCATGTGAGCTACATGAAATTCGGTGTTCTATTCCCACACCGAAAAGAGAGGGTTAACACTTGCTTAAGGTGCAACCATTCGTACATAGCTATCTGGGTTGATCCACTAAGCTAGAGTCCTATGTAGGCACATAGTTAAGTGTCAAGGATATTGTTGCTAGAAACCTTGACTTACTAGACGTGGAGGTTTCCATCTGATGAGACAACACATATTTGGGGATCTGGACTTACTAACGTTAGGAAAACCCATGTGGGAGGCCGATTTTACTAAATGTGAGACGTCCATCATATTTACATACCTTGTCGGTGCTAATCAATTGTTCCCTTTAGTAATCATCTTATTTTATCATACAAGTTAACATTAGTCTCTTCTAGACCCCTATGTAAACATCTTATCATATTTTCTCATAGGTCATCATAAGTGAAAGCAATCCTTTCACTTTAGACACCACATCACAAGTTAGTAAACCTTTCACTTAGCACTTATTATAATCATGATAAACTACTTTCAATCATATAATAATCAAATCATAACATGGAAACATAATTCATGTATAGTTCAATGTCTTAGGGTTAGGACTGAGGAACACCTAGCATCACGTCACAACCACACATTGGACATAGAAGTATTACTATCTAATTAAAATATAATTCACAATTGATTCCAAAAAGAACTAATCAACATACCTTGTTTACCCCTTCCATGAACCTTCATACTTCTATTACCAAGAATACATAATCAATTACATAAACAAGGTAAATTTAAGAAGCATTTACATAATTAAAAACAATGTTGTCAATCTACATGTTCATAATCTTCATAATTCATATTGTGGGTTTAATGGGTATATGGAATATATTTAAAGGATGAAATGTATATATGGAATCATAGGGTGCCCTTAGATTGTAGTTTGTATTGGAGAAAACTCAATGCTATCAAGGAGCAAATGAAAGGCTAGTACTATCAAGGAAGATACATGCTAACATAAGATGGTATGTATTCCATCACGCGAAGTTATTTGGAGATCAAAGGGCATAGACAACAACTGAATACTGCTGATTTAGTGTGGATTGTTGTGGCTATACCAAAACATAGGTTCATTGTGTGGTTAGCTGTACAAGGTAGATTGCTTACTCAAAAGAGAAAGTTGAGACTGCAAATTTAGGTTGATGACACTGAATCTTGTCTGTGTGAAAAAAGAGTAATGGAGACCACAAGGCATTTGTTTGAAGAGTGTAACTGGACTAAGAAGGTATGACATGAAATGGCTTAGTGGACATGTATAAATATGGCAAACAATGGGATCAAACAAATTCTTGATATAATAAAAATGAAGCATTGGAAGTAATTTCAGAAGGAAATTATTGCGGCCATTTTAATAGAGCAGTCCTATATCACACTTGGCGTGCAAGAAATTGGAAGAAGTATAAAGGAAAGACGGTAAATACAAAAGATGCAATCATCCAGATAAAGAAGGAGATAAAAGAGAGAATACATTTCCTTAGTAATTCAAAAAAAAAACACAGAGATGTAGTTGTTTCATTTAACACTTACTTTGTAATTAGTTTCTTGTCTTTGTTGGAGACCTAAACCTGTTATCAGGAGACGGTTCTCTTTATTTGTAATTGTTTTTTGGTTGGTTATAGTTATAGTTTAAATTGGTTACCAAAAAAAAATAAAATTCAAGGTTTTCATGAAATTGGGGGAAGGACATGAGTCTTTAGAAATCTTTTAGGAAATCATCAATTAACCATCAATATATACTTAAACAATGTTAATTTATCATAATTCATCACAATTGATTCATAATTC
Source organism: Solanum peruvianum (assembly GCA_027705065.1). Taxonomy (NCBI): domain Eukaryota; kingdom Viridiplantae; phylum Streptophyta; class Magnoliopsida; order Solanales; family Solanaceae; genus Solanum; species Solanum peruvianum. Next base: position 14,431,886 of record JAKWJD010001759.1, read on the forward strand.
TGTTTTCCAAAGAAGACCCATGTTAGAGGAGAAACCCAAGTTTTGGGAGATTTAGAAATAATCTTTTTGAAGGGATATATTGGGGAAAAGAATACCAAGAGTAATAGAAACCATACCTCAAGGATGAATAACTATGAAATAGAGTAGAAACTTGGAGGATTTGGTATTCTTCTTCAACCTTCAAAGCTTCTTCAATGGAGGATGAATAGAGAGAGAAAGTAGAGAGAGGTGAGAGCTTTTGGGTTTTGATTTGGAGATTTGTTTTTATGGGAAATTGTGGTTAAAAACTAATTTAAAATCAATATATAATCCTTCCCTAAAATACCCAAAATACCACTCACTTAAGTTGACCTTTTAATGAAGTCAAACTTGATTTCATATTTCAGATTTTCATCGGGAAACAAGTTCGCATCGCGGAGCTGTTCCCCATGATTTTTCAAAATAATTTTTAAAAACGTAGATTCCACCATGTTCTTGCGTTGCAGATCAAATTTTTGGCCTTGGGTGTGCCAAGTCCGTTTCGCGGGCTGTCTCCCTCCATGCACAAAAGCTGTTGCCCCTCGACATATTGCTTGGTCCAAAGTGGGTCCCTTCTTAGACCCCTTGGGCGATCCTTGGGGTGTCGGACCTGGAAGTTTTAACCCTATATACATTATTTTACATATATAAATCCATTTTACAAGTTTTAACTTCATACAACACTTTCAAACCTTTCCAAGACCTAAGAACGTTCACTAGTTCAATTTCACTAGTTTCCGGACGTCATGGTGGTTTCTTAGCATTTTGGTTCTAACATTTCTTAGACAAGTTTATTACACTTATTTAGGTGTAGAATCATCATTAGTAATATTTCCAAGATCTAGTCTAGGTAATAGATTTTGGGGGTGTGTCAATTAAGACTGGCAAACGGACAGGACCGGGTCAACAGGACCGGTTTTATCGGTAACCGGACCGGTACCGGATTTTTCTTACCGGATTTTTCTTACCGGATTTTCTTACCGGTACCGGATTTTACCGGACCGGTTTTACCGGAAAATCTCCCTGTTCCGCCCGGTCCGTTAGTAACCGGTTTGGAACCGGGTTGGACCGGTTTGAAACCGGGTCTTACCGGTTTTTCCATTTTTTTTTTAAAATTATTTTTTAGTTATTTTAATTATTTATATTTTAAAACTTCAATTGAAAACTTTAAAGTTTATATATAAGTTTGAAATTAAATTTATACTTTAAAGTTTATATTGAATTTAAAGTTTCAAATTGAATTTAAAGTTTTTTATTGAACTTAAGTTTGAAATTGAATTTAAAGTTTTTTAAACTTTATATTGAATTTAAAGTTTGAAATTAAGTTTAAACTTTAAAGTTTATATTGAATTTAAAGTTTTAATATAAACTTTTATTAAAATAATTAAAATTAAATTTATAAAATGACATGAATTAAATAGAAGAGACTATATTATAAAAGAAAAAATCAAGGCGAATTCCGTATATTTATTCAAATAAATAAATTATACATTACAAATATTAGAAAGAGAATAAGAGTACATAATTTAGGAGGAATTGAATTGTAAATTAGTAATTATTATACTAACAATTCCATTTCTTTTTAATTTCTTTTTGTAAAACTTGTATCATTTGAAAAGAAGATTTTTTGGAATTGACATTTGTCGTTCTTCTTCAATTGCTTCCATGCCATCATCACTAATAATTTATGAGAAATTTATAATTGAGAGTTTGAGACTTTGAGAGATTGTATAAGATTGTTAAGTATTGAATTTGTGATTTAAAATGGAAAAAAATGGTATATTTATAGTGTAAATCGGTAACATTAAAAATATAAAAAAAAATAATTAAAAAAACCGGCTAAACCGGTTCTTACCGGACCGGACCGAACCGGAACCGGTTCTTACCGAACCGGTGTAACCGGATAAAAAACCGGGGACCGGTCCGGGAACTGGTCCTGTATACTAAGACTGGCAAACGGACAGGACCGGGTCAACAGGACCGGTTTTATCGGTAACCGGACCGGTACCGGATTTTTCTTACCGGATTTTCTTACCGGTACCGGATTTTACCGGACCGGTTTTTACCGGAAAAGTCTCCCTGTTCCGCCCGGTCCGTTAGTAACCGGTTTGGAACCGGGTTGGACCGTTTGAAAACGGGTCTTACCGGTTTTTCCATTTTTTTTTTAAAATTATTTTTTAGTTATTTTAATTATTATATTTTAAAACTTCAATTGAAAACTTTAAAGTTTATATATAAGTTTGAAATTAAATTTATACTTTAAAGTTTATATTGAATTTAAAGTTTCAAATTGAATTTAAAGTTTTTTATTGAACTTAAGTTTGAAATTGAATTTAAAGTTTTTTAAACTTTATATTGAATTTAAAGTTTGAAATTAAGTTTAAACTTTAAAGTTTATATTGAATTAAAGTTTTAATATAAACTTTTATTAAAATAATTAAAAATTAAATTTATAAAATGACATGAATTAAATAGAAGAGACTATATTATAAAAGAAAAAATCAAGGCGAATAGCCGTATATTTATTCAAATAAATAAATTATACATTACAAATATTAGAAAGAGAATAAGAGTACATAATTTAGGAGGAATTGAATTGTAAATTAGTAATTATTATACTAACAATTCCATTTCTTTTTAATTTCTTTTTGTAAAACTTGTATCATTTGAAAAGAAAGATTTTTTGGAATTGACATTTGTCGTTCTTCTTCAATTGCTTCCATGCCATCATCACTAATAATTTATGAGAAATTTATAATTGAGAGTTTGAGACTTTGAGAGATTGTATAAGATTGTATAAGTATTGAATTTGTGATTTAAAATGGAAAAAAATGGTATATTTATAGTGTAAATCGGTAACATTAAAAATATAAAAAAAAATAATTAAAAAAACCGGCTAAACCGGTTCTTACCGGACCGGACCGAACCGGAACCGGTTCTTACCGAACCGGTGTAACCGGATAAAAAACCGGGGACCGGTCCGGGAACTGGTCCTGTATACTAAAAAACCGGTTCCTTACCGGTTCAACCGGTACCGGACGGACCGGTACGGGAACCGGATTGGAACCGGACCGGACCGGCCAAAAACCGGTCCGTTTGCCAGCCTTAGTGTCAATATCCTCCCCCATAGGAACATTCGTCCCTGAATGACATCTTTAGTCCTTTATAGGAAGAAGAGACTCTAGACTAGAAGTACAAACAACAACAACATATATCAAATGAGTCACAAATCATTGGAGAAATTCTCCACTCTTTTCAATATATAATCATAGCATTAACACAAAGGGACTTAATCCACAACTCATGACACATAAGACCTCATTATTTACATCACATAAGGAGCAACTACCTTCTCAATTTCAACATGATCCGAACATAAATAATTGCAAAGAGTTGACATGCTAATTCTTATAAATTGAACACCAACATATGCCCTAAAAAATTCTCATGAAATCAACATAGCACACTTCATATTTAAGTGCAAGTTAATCAAGAGAGTCATATTTTATAAAAGCTAAATTTAGGCATGAATTTCTACAAAAATATGATCATATTAGATAAACATGATAAGTTCAACATAACTCATTGGGATCATTTATGAGAAGGCTACTAACCTTAACTTTGTATAGGAGTAGGGGAAAAAAGATGAGGATAACGGGTCTTCATGTCGGCCTTGGCCTCCCATGTTTCACCCTCAACAAGGTGGTTCCTCCGAAGAACTTTTATGGAGGCAACCTCCTTGTTCGCAGTTTCTTAACTTGGCGATCCAAGATCTCAACCGGTACCTATTCATAATAAATATCCTCCTTTACCCCTAAAACTTCAATTGAAGGATAAAAGCCGGGTTGCCTATACACTTTTTGAGCATGGAAACATGGAATACCGAGTGAATCGTGGCCAACTCATTAGGAAGTTTAAACTCACAGGAGACACTACCGACTCAACTTAAAATTTTATACAGCCCCACATACTGGGGATTAAGTTTCCCCTTATTTACAAACCCCATCACCCCTTTCATGGGCGAAATTTTCAAATAGACCCAATTTCCTACTTCAAATTCAAGGTCCCTATTTGTATTGTCAGCATAAGATTTTTTGCGAGTTTGAGCCGTTTTTAGTCTGTTCCTTATATTCTGAACCTTCTCGAGGGGTTCATAAACTAAGTCAGAACAAAGTAGAGCATACTCACTACCTCACACCACCTAACTGGGGATCTACACCTCCTCCCATAGAGTGCCTCGAAAGGTGCCAAAGAGATGATCAATGGTAGCTATTGTTGTAGGAGAATTCTATCAAAGGTAGGTGGTCATACCAATTACCTTTGAAGTCAATGATTCATGCACTCAACATGTATTCTATGGTTTGGATAGTGCATTCGACTTGACCATCCATCTTGGGATGAAAGGTGGTACTAAGCTTCACTTTCTTACCAATCCCACTTTGGAAAGTCTTCCAAAAATGGGAGGTAAATTGAGTGCGTCTATCTTAAATGATGGATAAAGGGGCTCCATGTAGCTTCACTATATCTTTGAGGTACATTTTGGCATAATCTTCCGCTGAATAAGTGACTCTGATGGGAAGAAAATGTGCCGACTTGGTCAATCTATCCACAATGACCCATATCGAGTCGTGTTGTCTTCGTGTATGAGGAAATCCCACTATGAATTCCATGTTAATATACTCCCACTTCAATGTGGGTATATCTATATTTTGTTTTAAGCCACCCGGCCTTTGATGCTCCGCTTTGACTTGTTGGCAATTTTGAAATATAGAAACAAAATTCGCTATATATTTTTCATGCCATTTCACCAATAAGTTTCCCACAAGTCGCCGTACATCTTTGTGGCACCCGGGTGAATAGAACATTAGGATCCATGAGCCTCTTTCATGATCAATTCCCTAAAACCATCCATATCGGGTACACGCAATCTTCCTTGGTGCCTACACACCCCATCTTCTCCTTGAGAGAAAGACTCATTAGATTTACTAAGGACCGTTTCCTTCAAATCCCTCAATAGAGGATCAAGGTGTAGCTTGGATTTCAGCCCAACCACTAAAGATGACTCAAATTTATGGCGAACCATGAAACCACCCTTTGGAGAGTCTTCTAGTGGGACACCAAAATGAGCCAACCTATGAAGCTCTTTTAATAACTTTCTTATCATCAACCACGTGAGTCATACTATCCATGGACACTCTACTCAAGGCATCCGCTACCATATTGGACTTTCGGGATGGTAAAGGACACTGATGTCATATTCCTTTAAAAGTTCTAACCATCTTCTTTGATGTATGTTCAAATATTTTTGATTGACACAATTGTAAACTCTTGTGATCGGTGAATACATCAACATGTACCACATAGAGATAATGCCTCCAAATTTTCAGGGCCAAAACCATGGCCGCAAGCTTAAGGTCATGAGTTGGGTAGTTATTCTCATGAGGCTTGATTTTCCTAGAAACATACATTATATCCTGACCATGTTGCATAAGAACATACTATACCCAGTTGGAAAGCATCAAAATAAAACCACAAACCTTTTGGTATTCTCTCGGTAAGGTCAACACCGGAGCAGAGTGATCCTATCCTTCAATAATTGGAATCTCTTTTCACAAGATTCCGACCATTAGAACTTGGAATTCTTTTGGGTTAAGGCCGTTAATGGAGATGTGATAGACGAAAATCCCTCAAAAAACCTCCTATAGTAACCGGCCAACCATAGAAAACTTTGGATGTTTGTAGGACAAAGTTCTAGGTCAACTTTTGACCACTTATGTCTTCATCGGATCAACCTCTACCCCTTCACTTGAGACAATGTCGCCAAGAAACACAACCGATCTCAACTAAAATTCACATTTATTGAACTTAGCAAAAAGTTGGTTATTCTTGAGAACTTGCAAAACTATCCTCAAATGACCATATGATCATCCTCACTCCTCAACTATATCAAAGTATCACCAATGAAAACAATCACAAACAAGTCAAGATACTTTCTAAGAACTCGATTTATAAGGTCCATGAAAGCCGCCGGCAGCATTACTTAGACCAAATGACATAACTAAGAATTTAAACTGACCATATCTTGTTCAAAATGCACATATTTGAAATATCAACCTCCCTTACTCTAGGTTGGTGATAACAAGTTCTCAAGTCAATCTATGAAAAGTAACTAGCTCCTTGGAGTTGATCAAATAGGTCATCAATCCTAGGGAGCGGTACTTATTATTTATGGCGACTTTTTTCAATTGATGATAGTCGATACAAATTCTCAAAGACCCATCCTTCTTCTTTACAAACAAAATCGGGGCACACCATGGAGATAACTCAGTTGAATAAAACCCTTATCTGACAAATTTTTGAGTGGGGACTTTAGATCCTTCAAACTGGCTGGGGCCATCTGATAAGGAGGGATTGAAATAAGTTGTGTATCCGGTAATAGAGGAAGTCAAATTGTCGCTCAGGAGGAATTACAGGTAGGTCATCTTGAAAAACCTCTGGAAATTCTTTCACTACGGGTACCGACTCTAAGGGTGGGACCTCGAGTTCAAGATCCCTAACTCTAACTATGTTACAGATACATTCCGTTGCAATCAATTTGCTAGCTTTTAGACATGAAATGATCTTACCCTTAGGATTTAAGTTTCCTCCTCTCCACTCAAAAGTGAGTTCATTTGGAAATTGAAATTTGACTACCCTTAAACTACAATCAATAGAGGCAAAGCAAGCATGGAACCAATCCATTCCCGATATGACATCAAAATCTAGAATATCAAGTTGTATCAAGTCAACTAATATAACTCTATTTATCAAGGAAATAGGACAGCCTTTATAGACTCTTTTAGCCACCAAGTAATCACCCACCAGGTAGAAACCGACAAAGGTTGATCTAATATGTCGAGTAGTATATCAACCTTCATGTCTACAAGATGGGCTACAAATGACAATGTAGCTCCCGGATCCAACAAAGCATATTCATCAAAGGAAAATAATTAAATAGACCGGTAACCATGTCTGGTGAGCTCTCTTTATCACTTTGGGATTAGAGAGCATAAAAGCGATTCTTTTTAGGAGCATCCGGATATGGGGTACTTGCTTGAGCTTAAGAATTTTCCCTTCCTTGAGATTTCATCATTGGGAAATCTCTCTTCATGTGACCACTCTTTCCACAACCATAACAATTACCCGTGCCAACTATGAACTTACCATCATATCTCTTATCACATTTTGCACAAAGAGGCTTCTCAACATAAGATCTTCCACCATTTTCCTCTTAGGGCTTGGGAGTGGACACCTTGTTCTGGTTGACCCTTGGAGAATTAGAAGTTCCTTGAATGGAAAACTCTTTTTGAACCTTGGTTTGTCTTGAACCTCATATCTAGTCTTAGAAGAATTCCCGTCTTCAGTTCTCACCTTCTTCTACTCTCTACCAACTTGCTTAATCTTTTTCTATTCCATTTATTCGGCATGAACCATGAGACGAGAGTGTCCATTCTAAGAATTACATAGTGACCACTCATTAACCACAAAATCGGATATGACCATGACAAATTTGTTCATCTTTACCCTAAATCAGCAACCATAGTAGGAGCATGTTTTGATAGATGAGTGAACTTGAGACTATACTGCTTCACGCTAATACCCCCTTGAAAATGTTGATGAATTCTTGCATTTTTGTCTCCCTTAATTCCAAGGGAAAGAACCTATCAAGGAAAGCCGTCTTTAAAGACTACTAAGTAATCCGACCTTGTCTAACCAGTCTCTAATATTGCCATCGCTCACACCACACTTGAGCCACATCTTTGAGTTGGTAGGTGGCTAGTTCAGCCTTTTCTTTAGAAGACACACCCATATAATCAAGAACTTTGAACACTTTATCTATGAACCTTTGTGGGTCCTCCTGCACCTTATAACCAAAGAAAGTAGAGGGATTCATCACTGTGAAATCCTAATCCTTGTAGAAATAGTGTTAGCATTGGGGTTCACTTGCACGCTAGAATCCCTAGCAACTTTGGTAGCCAAAACTTGAGTCAAGCTATGAATGGCCGACCGAATATCAATATTAGACATAGCCTTTTATTCATTAGGAACTTGAGGGTTTTGAGAAGCTTGAGGGGGAACTGCCTCATTCAAATTATCCTCTTCGGCCCTTCAAGCATTGTTCCTCCTTGACTCGTTGCCTATAAGCACAACAAAAAGGATCAGAACAAAGGACTAAATAGAGCTAGAACTCGTATCTTAAGGACTAACAAGAGAGTGAAAGTTCCTAAGCATGACATAGTCTCTCATTCATAATTTTGGCCTAGTTCACAATTATAAATAAGACCCTTCATAGACGTGGTTTAGTGAGACATCAAACCTAAGATTACTCAACCTCATTCTCTGATACCAAGTTAATTATGACCCAAAGTACCCCCATAGGCATAACCGGCATCCTTGTCCTCGAAGAGGACTTAGACAAGCCTCTTAGTATTCATCATAACATATCATAAATAAAAAATGCGGATAAATTTAAAACTTTGTATATATACGTAGTGCGGTTTACATAGACCTTTTACATAGAAAGATTACTTAGGATTCTTGCTTAGACATTATAATAATAAATAAGAATTTAGTATAAATCTTTGTCTCACATTAAAACCATCTAAACGAAGCATCCGAGCATAACCCTTATACAAATTCATAGTTTCCACTTTGGCCTTACATCAATAACTTCAACAATAGGAGAGAAAAGAATGTCTTTAGACAATACAAGTACGAATAAGGTAGAATGTGTAGTAGAATTCTCGAACTAGAGGACCTACCAAAACTTGGAGGTCTAGTCCAAGCCTTATTGGTTTAGCCTCAAGATACCTCAATGGCCCGAACCTACAATGTTTGGGGAAAAGGGAAGAAATATGGGTTAGTATGAACCACATGTACTAAGTATGGTTTCTATGCATAAAAATCATTAATGCATGAGAAAAGGCACAATTTAGTCAAAACCTTGCATAACATTCAATAACTCAATATACACATATATGGAACATCATAAGTGAACCCAACATATAAGCAACTCAATCAACACATGTGCAATGCCAATAATAAAGCCCCTTAATCCTATCCAAAACTAAGTATCACATTAAGCAACCAACTTCATACATACAACACATTTTCTTAACATTCTTCATACATTAATACTTACACATAGCTTATAAATATAACCATAATTATAATCATAGAACACTACCTGAACCATCCCTTAGGATCGCACATGTGCGATGTGTAAGAGAAGTCCCATACCCTCCCTCACACTATTTAGTAGCCTTTAAAACAAACCTAATAAGATTTCACATACTTAAATTGTTCATTTACTTTTACATTAGGGAAAGAACTGCAATAACCAACATGAGCAATGTGAGCTACCTGAAATGCGGTGTTCTAGTCCAACACCGAAAAGAGAGGGTTAACACTTGCCTAAGGTGCAAACATTCATACATAGCTATCTAGGTGGATGCACTAAGTTAAAATCCTATGTGGGCACATAGTTAAGGGTCAAGGAGATTGTAGCTAGAAACATTGAATAGACGTGGAGGTTTCCATATAACGAGACAACACATATTTGGGGATTCAAACTTACTAACGTGAGGAAAACCCATGTGGGAGGTTGTACTTACTAATCGTGAGACGTCCATCTCATTTACATGCCCTTTCGGTGCTAAGCAATTATTCCCTTTAGTAATCATTTTATTTTATCATACAAGTTCACATTAATCTCTCCTTGACCTCTATGTAAACATGTTATCATATTTTCTCATATGTTAACATATGTGAGAACAATCCTTTCACTTTAGAAACAACATCACAAGTGAGTAAACCTTTCACTTATCACTTTATTATAATCATGCTAAACTACTTTCAATCATATAATAATCGTATTATAACATGCATACATACTTCATGTCTAATTCTGTCTTCGGGTTCAGTATGGGATATACCTAGCATCAAATCACAACAACACATTAGACACAGAAGTACTACTATCTAAGTAACACGTAATTCACAATTGAGTCCAAGAAAAACCAATCATCATACCTTATTTTCTCCTTCCAAGAACCTTCATGCTTCTATTACAAAGAATACATAACTAATTACATAAAAAGGTGAATTCAAAAAGCAATTTCATAATTAAAACAATGTAGTCAATCTATATGTTCATGATCTTCATAATTCATTATATCAATTCAATGTTTTCATGAAATTGGGGGAAGGACATGGGTCTAGGGAAATATCATAGGGAATCATTAATTAACCATCAATGTATACTTAATAAATGTTAATTTATCATAATTCATCACAATTGATTCGTAATTTCATTTTCAAATAAGACCCATGTGAGAGGAAAAACTACTTTGGGAGATTTAGAAGTCATCTTTTTGAAGGGACCTCTTAGGGAAAAGAATTACAAGAGTGAGATAAACCATACCTTAAGGATGAATAACCACAAAATTGACTAGAAACTCGAAGAATTTGGTCTTCTCTTCAACCTTCAAGCTTCTTCAGTGGAGGATGAATAGAGAGAGAATGTAGAGAAAGGTGAGAGCTTTTGGGTAGGCATGGGCGTTCGGTCGGTTTAGTTCAGTTCGTAAATATCGGTTCGGTTTTTCGGTTTTTGGTTTGGCCAAATATGAAACCAAAGAAAACCGAAATAAATTCGGTTTGGTTCGATTATTATAAATTCGGTTTGGTTTATTTTGGTTCAGTTTCGGTTGAACCAAATTTATTATTAAAAATGGTAAAACGGCCATTGCGATAACTAGATATCGACTCAATCAGTAATAATAAAAAAACTATCAAAGCTCAAGAAAACATCACAACAACACTAGAAAGTTCAACAAACCTGTGTCCATCACTAAAATAGAGTTAGTTACAAACTAAAGTCATCGTTATCTGGCTCATTGCAACTTCCAGCAATAAAAAGATTTAGAAAACCAACAAAACAACGTTGCAACTTGCAACCTCTATCAAAAGTCAAGACAACAATACAACAACACTAGAAAGTTCAACAAACTTGTCTCCATCTACTAAAATAGAGTTAGTTACAAGCTAAAGTCATCATTATCTGGCTCATTGCAACTTCCAGCAACAAAGACAACAAAACATGGTTGCAACTTGCAACCTCGATTGCAATAGCTCCAAAGTTCTAGAAGATAACAACCAAGAAAATAACAAAACATTGATGGACCTGCGAGAAAATAGAAATGTTTAGACAAATGATCTATATTTCATAATAGAATATATAAAACTATCAAGCAAATTATGTAAATAAGTTCTTTACTTACTCGTTACCACACATCACTAGTTGATAGTTGAACTTACAAGCTGCAACTATATATCAATTATACTAGATTCAGTCCCACTACAAGCAAAATCTAAAAAAATATGAAAGAATTTGTTAGTTCTTAAGAAACACAAGTAACAAAATTATTTACAATATAGTTAATACAAATATCAAATTCTTACCAAGTTCAAGTTGTTCAAGATACTCTAAAATATTTCTCAATACTGATTGGAAAAGACTCACTTCTAAGCCAATCGTGAACACAAATAATAGATTTCATAATTTTAGGAGTTAATGAAATCCTAAAGGGATCAAGAACACGACCTCCTGTGCTAAATGCACATTCTGATGCGACACTTGAAATGGGAATGGCTAACACATCACGAACCACTTCCGCGAGAATAGGAAATCTCGGCTCATTAACTTTCCACCACATTAATATATCAAATTCATCACTATCTTCCTCAATATATCTTCTCAATTCTTAATTATTGCTTGAACTTCCACTAACTTCTTTATGCTTCTTAAATTGTTGTTTCGTTCTCATTCTTCCTCTATTTACAAAGTCGCCACAACCACTCACACTAGATATACTTGATGAATTGTATGATGAAGTGGGTGAAGATGGTACATGTAAAGAGCTTTTTGGGGATTTCTTGACATAATACTCAAACAATTTGTTCATGTATTTTTTCACTTCTGAACATAGCTTTTCGCCAACTTCTTTTCCAAACATATCCACAACTACAAATGAAACATAATTAAGCTTGTTACGGGGATCAAATACAGATGAGATAAAGATCATCTTGTTCATTTTTTGTGGTTCAACCCAATACTTTTTGAACTTCTCATTCATACTTTCCGCCATTTCTTTCAAGTTACGATCTTCTTTTGTCATCATCTCATTCAAAATAAGATTAAGTTAAGCAATTTCAACAAAGTGTATATTGCTAGTGACATAATTAGAACCATAGACCTTCAAATTAAGTACATAAAAAGTTTCAAGAAATTTCACCATTGACCTCACATTTTTCCAGTCAACACTTGAAAGGATATTTGCAGTAGTTCCATCTTCAACACTAGTTTCATCTTCAACACTAGTTCCATCTTCAACACTAGTTCCATCTTTATTTTCAGAAGTATCACAACCAAAGGTACGAAGATGATTCAAGTATCCAATATCATAAAAACTATATCTTTCAAATGCAAGCTCAAAATGTTGTGCTATATGAAGCATCAAATATGTAGAGTTCCACTTAGTAGGAACATCAAATTTTTAGACATTTCTTTCACAATAACATCATTAGAACTAACATTATCAACTGTTATAGTAAACACGTTATCCAAACCCCATTCAAGCAAACAATTAGTAATGCAAGCTTCCATATCCACGCCTTATGACTAGAAATAGGACAAAATTTATTATTCTTTTATACAAAATCCAATTTCTATCTATAATGTGGGCTGTCAAACACATGTAGTTTATTTTTATATAAAGGTCCAAGTATCTATTGTAAGACAAACTCTTGGACGTGCTTCTTTCGAAAATCTTCTTCAGATTTTTTTTTCCTTCAAGGTATAGTTCATAACAATCTCTCGTCACAGTTCTACGAGAAGGAATATGAAATTGCGACATTATAACTCTCATGAAGTTTTTAAAATCCCTTTTCTCAACAAAACTAAATGGTAGCTCGTCAACAATTATCATTTTGGCTAAAACTTTCCTACTTTGTGCTTTGTCAAATTTTCAAGTGCTAATGACCCCTTCCTTAGCTCCCGTCGAAGATGGTAGAAAATTAATTAGATTTTGACCTTTATCTACGGTGTCACGAGGAAATTTAGGACATGTTCTCATATGAATATTCATTGATGACGTACCATTAGATGATGTAGAAGCTGCATAAAATTTTGCACAATACTTGCATTTGTCTTTACTAGCTCCATTTTCATCGGTGCACTTTTCAAAAGGCTTCAAAATGAGGTGTAAGGTATGCTTTCATTTGAAGCTCCACTTTCACTTCCCTTACTTCCAGTTTGTGTCATATATAGAAAAGTGAAACAAACAACAAGAACAACAATCAACAAAGTTACAAGGATCAGGCCTCACAAAGTCACAATAGCCATCGCCCCTCAGCTTTGTTATAACTTACAAGGAAACATATAATAAAATAAAACGCAAGAGCACAAGGAGTAGTAAAAACAACAAAATCAGTGCATGAGAGTTGAGATATGAGTGATGATGAGAGTTTAAGACGATTTGACTAACTTACAGTTACGAATGATGATAAACGAGAGCTGAGAGTTGAGAGATGAGTGAGAGTGATGAACTGATGATAAGACGAAAGTGGAGACCGACGTTAGCATGTGCTGCTGCTGCGGGCTGCGGTCTGTTTATCTGCGTGACAGTGTGGGTCGTGAGTTTCGTGACTTGCTGACTGCGTCTGTGTACTGACCGGCATGGCGGTGTTACAGACGATGTGGCTGGTCGGCGTTATGGATGGCGTTGCGGACAGCGTCACTGGTTGGTGTGTGTGTGTATGTAATTTTGTATGATGTTAATTTAGGGATTTATCATTTATCAATTGATAGGAGATTGTTTTGGGTAATTGGGTATTTGTGGTGAAAAAACTGATTTAAAATCAATATATAACCCTCCCCTAAAATACCCATCACTTAAGTTTACCTTTTAATGAAGTCAAACTCGAATTCAAGTTTCAGATTTTCATCAAGACAGTTCGCGTCTTGAAGATGTTCCCTCGTTGCATAAAATCTGTTGCCTCTCGGCAACTTTCTTGGTCCAAAGTAGGTCCATTCGTGGACCCCTCAGGCGGTTCTTAGAATTTTTAACCCTATATACATTATTTTACCTATATAAAGACTTTTTACAAGCTTTAGACTTCATACCACAGTCCCAAACCTCCCCAAGACCTAAGGACGTTCACTAGTTCAATTTCGCTAGTTTTCGGACGTCATGATCGTTTCTTCGCATTTTGGTTATAAAACTTCTTAGAAAAGTTTATTACACTTATTTAGGTCTAAAATCATCATTAGTCATGTTGTGAATCTCTATTCTAGGTCATAGCATTTCTTGGGTGTGTCACCAGGTGTTCGCCAAGACCACTCGGCAAACCATCGAGTGGATCTTTAGCTTGCCTTAATTTCTAGCTTGCCAACCCAGGGAAAGAACCTAATTGGTGACATAAATGGATTGTCTGCATCACCAAACAACTTGGCAAAATTTTATCATGTAAAGTCATAGAACCCTGAAGTATAATGACCAATGCAAACTGGCAATGAATTGGAGCGTAGGGCGCATCACCGACTGGGTTAGAGAGGCACGTCTAACTACGTCTAATGGCCTTGATGGAAAAAATTAGGAAAATAATAAATTGGAAATTAAAAATAAGAATGGAAGTTCTTATCCTATAACATTTAGAGTTTTAGTTTTCTCTGAGTTTTTGAGTTTCCATTGTAGAATTTGAAGCTTTCGAGACTTAGTTTTAGGAACTACAATTGGGTTTTTGATCTAATTCAATTTTAAGCATTTTAGAGACTTGGAAACTTTTACCCAACACATGGCTAATAGTTGGTAATTGTTTCTCTCTTTTTATTATGTGTAGCTAAAAACCCAGTTCTTGGGGTGTGATCATGTGATTATTGACTTAGTTAGCTTGTGGGTATTGTTATTTACTGATTTAAATTCTTAGTTAAAGTGGGTTTAATCGATAATTATGTATTTGTAACCACCCGACTTTTTAAAACGTCTAAATTAACTAGTATCATTGTGAGAAGACAAAGAGCCTGAGTAATAAATTAAGAATGATGTGGTATTTCATATTTTAAGTGTTCAAGGGTTGTATCTCAAGTTTTGAAGTTAAGAAAGTGGAAAATAAAAGTTGGCCAAAGTTATCACAAGTTCCTTTTAAAAGATTTCTCTGATATTTGGGTCAAATTTCTCAGAGATTTTCTCCCAATATATAAATATATATGGTCAAGCAACCTATCAAATCGAAGTACAATTATAGTTTCCAATGCATCAAACCGTTCGTGTTGTATCAAATTGAAGTACAATTCTATTTTCCAATGGATCAAACTGTTCGTTAATACGAGTTCAGATAGTGATATTCACATTTTTGCGAGACTGCACAAGCATGCACGCGAGGTGGGAACCTAAGTCGGTGGAACTTTTTATATATCTTCTTCTTCTTCGAATTTTTCTTCATTTTTTAGTTAAGAACCTGGAAACTTAGAAAACCCATTTCTTGGATCAACCAAATAATAGGTTTTCTCGACTTCCATCCTTGACAAAAGTTGTTCTACACATTGAGTTCACCATCATTGTATAATTTGTTTGATTAATTTTGTAGTATATCATACTTTGGTGTTGGGACAACAAGGATTTGTACATATTTTATTGTTTTGAGGTGTATTATGAATTTAAGATCAAGGTTAGACCCTTCTTTCATAGACTCTAGATCTTTTAAGCCATAAATAACCACTTGTGATGGATATACATATCTTTTGTTGGATTATCATGGTATCTTCTATTCTTGTGTGTTCATTATGGTCCTTCCTTTTTGTAGTATTGAGCGGGGTTGTGAGTAAAAGTTGTTAGGCCATGGGAATTCAACAAAAAAGGTGTATTAAGGTTATTCCCTCTTTACAACATGTTCCCTTAAATATTAGGAGTAATGTAATTAGGTTGTTATCGTTTTTATACTTATAGACATTATTGTTGATTTTTGGCTGCTCGAGTGGATATAATACTCCCTTGTCGGGAAGTAGCATCCCTATGTTGGACACGAGTTAGAGGCTATTCGTATAGATTGCTTATAGATAAATTACTCTAATTTAGACTATTGGATTGTTATTTTTGCTCTAAGGGCTATTGTGGTTAGCTACAGGAATGTGATCTATGACTAGAAGGGCTATTTCTGCCTACAAGGCTATATGGATGCCTAGAAGGAATATGAGTTTGTAGCGACCTCCAAAATGAAATAGGTTGACTTAAGAGTCTCACGCGCAATTTATGGTTGGAGATTAGTTTAATTGATGAAAAAAAACTATTTAAGTTAGTATCGTTATTTTAGAGGTCAAGCGTTAAGAAAAGATTAAGACGTTTGAAAACTAGTCTTTTACGTGTTGGTGTATCCTAGTAAGTTGTTCACGTTTTTAGGTGTTTTTTGGACTCTAAAATTAGTGGAGGTGACTCTAGTGCCTTAATAACTCAGATTAAGGTCAAAAAGTGTGGGTAAGACTCCCCAAGGACCACCCTAAGGGTCCTCAGAGGACCCAAACGATTGAACAAGAAGATGACTTGGCAGCCTTGGGCAATAGCTCAAGCGAATGGATCCGCATCGCGGACAAATTCCCCCAAGGTAGAATTATTCCACCGCATCATGGAGGCTGTCATAGACTCCTTTGTCCCACACTCCTATTTTGTGAAGCTAGGGAACATTTGCGCATCGCGGACGTGTTCCGCGATGACACCTGCAACAATTGAAGTTAAGTTGGACAGTTATTTTTAATTCCAATTAATGTAGGATTTCTTTGGGATACTTTGGAGATTTGTTAAAAACGTTTTTAGTCATTAGACCTCAATTAATGTCACTTTACATTAGAACCAAAATCGAAAACCCAAATTCTCTCAACACAAATAATTCTCTCTGTAAGAAGAACCACTATCGAAGGAGTTCCTTAGGGTTGAAGAAAGAACCAAGATCAAAGAGTGATTTTCTTAAGGAGTGTTCTAAAGAGTTGTTCAAGGTATGTTAAGCTCTTCATACATGGGTTATTCCACCCATGGAGTCCCCTATAATTTTCCCTAATTTGTGAAGAAGAACTCAAATTAAAGTACGGTCACTTCCAATGCATGCGTTTTAGGTGGGTATGATTCCAAATGGTTGGATGATACTCATATATGATTCCATTTATGTCAATCCATGTGATTATGAAGAATTTATGTGAATAATTGATTTACCCTAATTTTTGATGTATGTTGTTTGTATCCTCTGATGAGGAAATTGATTGTTCTTGTTAGATTTTCTTTGGTTGTTGATAGATATATAATATATTCAAGAATGTGAACATGAGGTCATGAATTTACTAGACTTATGCATATAGGTGAAGATATGATTTGAATTAATTAATAATGGGGATTGTTAATGAAGTATGCTCAGAATTAGCTTATGACTAAGTCTTAAAACTAATGTGTCTTGAAATATAAACTAGTAGGAGGATGATGAAGTAAAGTTTTAATGTGGGTCTTGAAGTCATATTTAAGATCACTAGGGATTGTAGAATGAGTATAATATGATGAGTATCTTTCATGATGTAGAATGTGAAAGTTTAATCACCTGAAATGAATCATGCTTGTTGTAATAGAATAGCTTTAGGTTGATTCTTATGATTACCTAATGGATAGTTGAATTACGTAGCTTGGGATGGTTTATCTCATGGTAACTTGACATGGTGTATATCATGATAGCTTAGGATTGGGAAGTAAGCTCTTTCATATTTAGCTTGGTCTTGCATTTAGTACAATGCTTGTTCATGGTAGCTTGCATTAGTAGTAGGCAAGGTAGCCTAGGATGGAGAATGGATATTCTCCTAGGGTTAGCTTGAAGTAGCATGACTAAAGGGCCTTCATGGTAGCTTGATTTGGTTAGGCCAATAACACTTCATGGTAGCTTAGGACTGAGATGTTACACTCTTCTAAGAATAGCTTAGGGTTGAGGATTTATGCTCTCTTATGGATAGCTTGCATATACATGGATGGTTGAATGATGTCTAGGTTGGTATTATTATCCTCCTTCCTTTGTTAGCTTGGATTGTATGTTATGAGGTTTTCGATGGTAGTAGGTCTACTATGTTAGTATTCTAAGCTTAATAGACTAGAATGGAGATAAGTTAGCATGGATTAGGTTAGACTAAAGAAGTACTTATTATGAATGGTAGTATGGGATTCCATTAAAACATGGCAAATGTATGGATTTAAGCTACTTATGAAATGACCTCTTATGTGGAGTATGCCTAGCTTGGATAGTTGCTATAGTTGCCTTCCATGATACGGATAACTTAAGATGATAGTTCCTTGTCAATATGAACTAGATCTATAGTGACACCTAGATTTGATAAAAGTGATTAGGTTGACTTAAAGATATTCTTAATGTGTGTGGTTGAATGGGATGCCCCACATACGTTGCACCTGTGTGCATTGAGGTGATCTAGAGGGTATAGTTCTCTTATTTGATGAAGAGCTTAGGTCTTAATTATGAAATTGGATTATGATCAAGAATGACCAAAGAGAGGTACTTAGCTTAGGTAGTAGTATGGGATGATACCTTGGCCTTGCACAAGTATATTTGGAGGTGTCATATGATGTATTCACCTGAGTAAGAAGGATAAATAGTTGAAGTATGAACTTATGTATGTGTTATGTTCAATTAGTATGTTAGAATTCATATGTCGAATTATGTTATGATTTTGTTACTGTATCTTATGGTTATGTCTTATGTTGACTAACCATTTTGAGATATCTTATGTTTTGTATGTTAGGTTTCATACTTAGTACCTTTGTACTAACACATTGCCTTCATTTCTAACAAAATATAGGGTATTTTGGGAGATTGAGTACTTGGAGGCTAGGTTCTTCTTATTGGAGAAGATTGTAGATTAGTGAGTCCTCATAGCATTAGAGGACAACACCCTTATGTTCCCTTTATTTGTTTTATTATGATTAAGAATTTTGTGTGCTGCGTCCCAATACATTATTACTCATGTATTTGTAGATGGTTTTGAGACACATGTTATAAAGACTTCCACTGTTATGAAATGATTTTCATTCTATGTTTAAAGAGAAGTTTTAAATTCCCTCCATTTTATATGATGTTATGTAATGAAGTTAAGAGGCTTGTATAAGACCTCTGAGAGGTCAAGTACACCATGTGATGCCTAAGGGGTACTCACCAGATCGTTACAGAGTTGCCAATGGTGATCTTGTGTGTTGTTTGTACTAGCGAGGTTAGGTTGTTGATTATTATATTTGATTTGTTTAGACTTAGGAGCAGGTCAGTACACTTATCATATCCTTGATTTATTTATCTGATTACTCCATGTATAGTAGGATACATGCTCATAATATATTTCCTTCCATACTCAATAAACTATTTCTTAATGATTCCCCATTGCCTGGGGTTATTGAATTCATGCATGAAGGTCCCGACATGCGACCATGCTACCTCCTCAGCAACAAAATTGTCTTCTATCTGGTTGGCTATCCCCAATCTGCTGAAGCTTCAAGAGTTGGGAGGTTTGTTAGTTTTTGTTGTATATATCTTTATGGTTAGGGTTGGGCCCCGTACCTATAATATTTACTACTCTTAGAGGCTTGCATACTAGTGTGTAGGGTCTATAGCTACGTTATGTCCATGTTGGCATAGTTTGTTGGTTTGTTGAAGCTTGTTAGCTGTTTGATGTATTGTCCTTATATATACCTTCTTTCATATTTGGTATAAGATTATGGTGGCTTTAACGACCCATCAGGACTTAGGTGTTCGTTGTCTATTTCTTTATATGAACTCCTAAAAGTAACTGTTTCTTTTATACATTATTAACAGGGCCTTGCCGACCGAGGGTTTTAATTTTAAGTCGAGATATACTTGTTTGTTTTCTTGATTGTGCGCTAGTAGATAATGGTATAGTAGGGTCAACTCTGGCTTGAGTTTTGGTATTAGGAGCAAGTTGCATCCCTTGAGTTTTGGGCATGAAAAACTTGGTATCATAGCAACGTCATGTCCTAAGGAGTTTGTAGGCCATGTATGGTAGATTCTTGCTTATTATTATGTTGTGCACCACATTTGACAAACAAAAATATATGGGCATGTTAGAACGATTGTCCTTTTGCTCACCTCGTGCTATAGTGTGGTCTCTTAAGGGTTGAGGTTTTGGCTTATAATTGATATTTGTTTGCAGATAGATATGATTGACACCAGGTAAACCACACCTAGCTAGAGGCTAGATAAAGATGCAAGCGAGGGTACCGACAAGGTACAACAGGTGGAAACATCCCATTGTGAGACCCATGGAAAGACATATTCTTAGCCCCCTAAACATTTTCCACTGCCTTAGGAGCCTCCGAGGGCTACAATTTCTCCCTGGCTCCACCAATAGTACAACCTCTTGTTCCTTGTATTCCATCTAATAAGGATTTCAACAGTGTAGTATGTATGTTAACATATTAGTATCTGCACAATGCCAACTTATTGCGCCAGATATTTCTAGACTTTCTGAAGGACCCGGATTTACGAGAGTTCATGAATTTCTTACCTTGAATTCTCCACAATTTACATGGGCACACCATAGAGAAGACCCTTAACACTTTATTTGTAACAACCCTCAAAATGAACTAGGTTTATCTAGAGCATGTCATGTGTGTTATCAGTTAGTTATGAGTGATGAATAATATCTTAGGGGGTTAGTTTTAAAGAGTTACAAGTTGAACGTCAAAGAAAAATCTAGACGTTCGGAAACTACTCTTGTGTGTGCTACTGTGACTTTGCATATTTTATGTGTTGTTTGGTGACTAAAATGATAGGAGAGGACTCTAACTGTAACATACCCTAAAAAAATTAATAAGATAAATACTTAAGTTGTCAAGAATGCTTGCGATTACACCAAATATCACACGGATTGATACGCATAGAACCAAACCTCATAACCCTTAGTACGAGCAAGCCAACTAACTTCGGGAGTTAGTTTAGCTTGGAAAGGTTTGAACCAAACAAGTAAGGCTCTCGAAAATGAAGATTTAATCGAAGGAGTCTTTACCGAACTTAAAAAAAAGAAATCTTAAGTTTTGAGGGTCCAGGGGTAAAATGGTCTTTTCTAGTCAAGGGTAATATCGTAATTACCCTACAAAATTAATTAATTAATTAGTTAATTTAATTAAAGAACCAATTAGGCTCAGGTTGACCCGAAATGGTCCATTTCGCAAGGGCCACTCTACCCGAGTTCGAGCCCCATTGGAAGCAACAAGTTGGTGATTTAATTAATGTTTATAATCTGATTTTTAAGGGCATAATGGTCCTTTAACTAAGCTAATTAAATCAGGGTTTTATTTAAATTAATAAGGAGTCCTAGTTTGACTAATTCCAAAACTAAAACTCCTATTATTAGACTACTCTCTCACAATCTCTCTCTCACCTTTCATTAATCTCTCTCACGTTGGCTTCTGCCAAAAACAACAAATAACATAAGTAATATTAAGAGTTATTCACACTTGAATATCTCACATAATATAATGAGAAAAACAAAGTAACCAAAAACGTTAAGGCAAAGAGAAGTTGTCCGTCGAGTGGTGTGGACGTTGAAGATGCTTTGACTGATTTTTGAGACGGTTTTGGACAGCAAATTCATCGTTTGAACATCAATAAAGTCATGGGTTTATTTCCTGTTGGTACCTCTCCCAAGAGATCCCTTAAGATTCAAGATGTTCATTCCGAAAGTAGTAATTTCCCCCCTTTTTGCATGTCCCTACAACTAGCTGCCATTGAACTTTAGGTTGGGTATGTTTGCTGGTAAAAAGTAGGGATGAAATGTGTTTTCGTGATGTTTATGTTTAAGTATGCATGTTCAAAATTGTGTGAATAATGATTATGTTGTTCGAAATCATGTGAAAAAGGTGATGTGTGTGTGCAACGTGTGGCAGTGAAGCACAAAGTGTTGTGGGAAGTGTAAAGACATGTTAATTCTTGTATATTATGTGCTAAATTGTGCACAATGTGATGTTCATATGGTGTGTGAAGGTATAAATTTTGAGTGAAAACGCTTGACTAATGTAACTACTAAACTACACCTAACAATGCACTAAATGCTTGGTAAAATGCCCTAAGAAACTAACATGAAAAGATTGATGAAAGGAAGCTAAAAATTATGAATAAATCCAGCTTAGTGTACTACAAATTTCGTTCAAAAAGGGGTTCAAATATGGAAGTTTATTACATTTAAAAGAGGTGCGGCCACCAGGATTCGAACCTCTGACCTCACCCTTTGGCAATCGGATTTCGCGAAAAAGGAAAAGAAAAAGGGGCTGGGGGAATCGAAATTGGGTCTGCTGGGTTAGCAGGAAGAGAACAAGAGTTCAAATAAATAAATGGGAGGCGTGGGAATCAAACCCACGACCTCCAGGTAGCGAGTGAAGGAACAGAAAGTAAAGAACCAAAAATGTGAGGCATGGGAATCGAACCCACGACCTCAAGGTTGGAAAGGAGAATGACAAAATCAAATAAGAAAATCTAGTGAGGCTGTGGGGGCTCGATCCCACAACCTCACTGCCAAAACGCCTAGCCTAATGAACTTAATTGAAAACAAAAATAAGGAGGCTGTGGGTGTTCGAACCCACAACCTCCCAATGCCCTATAAAAAATTAAAGAATAAAATGGAAAAGGTTGTGGGGGTTCGAACTCACAACCCTTCAGCCAATTTAAGAGGGAAACCAAGTAGAAAATTAAAGGTATAATGTTAATGTTGGGGTTCAATCTTGAGTCCCAATGTCATGGAGATTAAAAATAAAATCAATGAAAAATGTAAATGCTACCCAAGTGATTCGAACTTGGGTTTCCTTGCCAAAAATTCTGTATTGATACATAAGTCATACATGAAAAAAATATCCAATAATAATGCCACCTACTTAGATCGAAATCAAGATCTTGTCATATATACAAGATACATATGTCTTGTACTACAAATCAGTTAATGAAATATGAATGAAGCCCCATGGCTTGTGTGTATAGACTCACAAGTCTAGCATACGTTCAAAAGTAAGTGAAAGTAAGATGTATGTAAAGAAATGATGAATCCTAGAAGGGTTAAGTATGAGTGTAAGATGCACTAAATGGTCAAGTGTATTGGCATATGCTGAGATGAACAATGAAATGATGAAATGAACAATAAAATGATGAAACCCTAGAAGGGTTAAGTAAGGGTGTGAAACACACTAAACGTCCAAGTGCATTGGCATATTATGAAATACATATTCACGTAATAAGAGGTGAGTAACTATGAAAAGCAAAGGTGCTAATGTTAATGAATGCGGTGACAACATGAGATGAGGCGAAATGTAAATGATGAGAACAATCTCAAATGAGCCTAAGAAAATGTTACCAAAACGTACTCACCTATGAGAGTGTAAGATAATGAAGATACCAGTCTCTATGAACACTCTAATGAAGGTATTGAACTTAACACACTTAATATTAATGATGAGATGAGAAATCATCTAATGAGATATGATGTCCTCATACTAGAAGTCAGCTTACATGACGTATGAGATGAACAAAATGGAACTTTATACTGAGCACCGATAGGCTGGCTATGAGCGGTGATGCCTTTTTTCGGGAAGGGCAAAGGTTCGCGTTACTCTTAGGAGATGAGATTGTTCGGCTTTCCGGGTATGGGTCTCCTTATATCTCCTAGTCTTTGAACCTATACAACCAATATAGAGATCTGGCGGGGTTAAATTGCCATGTATGCTAGCATGTTTTGGGTCACTTTGGTCGGTGATTCCACCATTTTCGGTGTGGGGGAGACACTGGATTTCATGATTCACACATGATCTATGTCGGTTAAAGTTAAAGTTCCCAATGAATGAATGAGGCCAACTTTAAATAATGCACATAATGAAATGAATGATACCAAAGGTGTTAGAATAGGATAATCAAAAGGTGAGTTAGATTCAAGTAATGACATTAGGTCATTCTTAGTCATTGCACAACAAACCTAATGAAAGTATAGCTGGTGTTTACACTGGCCCATGAATGAAATGAAATGGAGTACATATGAATGAACGAAGAGACTCTGTGTTTGCTAATGAAGACCCTAGTTGAGGTCCCATCTGTTGAGCCGTCATTTCTGGGATGTCTTAATGATAAGTCCATGATTCTAAGGTCTCATGTCATATGAATGAAATATAATAAAGAAGTTATGTACTACATGCAAAATGTGTTGTATTCTATATGATATGTGCTATGTGTAAATGTTATGTGCTGTGTGCAAATGTGAAAAGTATGATGATGTATGTTATTCTCATGGCATAACTTTCCTATTCCGAATATGGAAAGCTCACTGACTTTCCTAATCCAATTTTAAAAAGTTCATTGACTTTCCTAATCCAAATTTGGGAGCTTTCCTAATCTCAATTTGGCAAGTCCACTGACTTGACTTCCAAAAATCATGTTGTTAGGAAAGAGCTATTCTTTCAAATGCATGTCCGTGGTGTGTGCTTGCATATACCCATACTTAGTACAAGTGTTTACTAACCCTATACAAACTCTAGTATTTAAGGTGCAGGCACAGGTGGAGGATAGAGCTACAAGATCATTGCTGCAGTTATCCGGACGTTCAACATTCATACGGTTTTGGTAGGTCCTCATGCTTTCGAGGATGCTGTTGTTTTATATTTTATCTTAGTTTTATGGTTGAGATAATGTATCATGTTCCACTATTACTTCTTTCCTGTTTTTATTCATACTATTTATTGGTGCCCTTTTGGCAATTATACACTTAATAAGAATTGAGCTATTTCTTTCAGTTGCTTATCTCTTAATGTTAGATCATTGATGGTGAACAATTACGTATTATTGATAATGTTTTTATAAGTATGTTAAGAAACAAACATTTTCAAATTTTCCGCTTAAATTAACCTATGTAAAGTAAGAATGGCATAAGTAGGATTGTCTGCGACCTCTGAGAGATCAACGACGCCGGTCTCGTCTAGAATCTAGATTCAAGCTGTGACACTAACATATACTGGTTCATGTTTAGGGTCAAAACGTATGAGTACGAATCTCCAAGGACAATCAAAAAGGTCCTTAAAGAGGACCTAAACACCGGCCATGAGCTGCCAAAGCATCCCAAAACCAGGACCCTAAACAACGGACAATAGTTTGGTTGATGCCCCGTCAAATTAGGGCTTGTCTCCACACTTAGTCGTCGGAGATTATTCCCCAAATGAGGAGTATTTCTCACAAACAACTGAGCAGCACGACGGTCCGTTGGTCATGTGACGCTCCGTCGATCGCAACGTCAATTGGCCTGCAATTTTTCTGTAGGTACCTCATCCAACTTATTACGGTGGATTGGTAAATTCACCCCATGTCCTGATTAACTAGTATACGGTTATTTTAAGTGTTTTTAGGCATTATTAGTTAGTTTCTACACCTAAAACCTAAATTAGAATTCAATTCTTTAAAATTAAAACCTCTTTTCAAAACAAAGCTCTCTCAGGACTCTATTGGAGCTTGAACTCAAGGTGAAGCTAGGACTGAAGATTTTCAGTGGTTTCTTAATAAAATTTCATGGATCTCTTCTAATAAGGTATGATAATTCATCCTTTATTCTACTCTCATTGAAGAATCCAATCCAAAGGCTTTTTCAAAAGGTTTCAAAATCCTAAATTCTTCTATTTCGAAATCTAAGCATGGGTTATTGCATAAAAAGGTTTTAATGGATGAATTATGATGTTTTCAATATTAATTGATGAAATTATGATCAAATATTCCATGAAACTATGATCATCCTAATTCTAACTTTGACATATTAAGTGGGATTGATGAATGTGATTGGACATTATTAGAATTGTGTATATACTATGATGTATTGTGATTATATACTTCCAATTATGCCTAATTAGGATGAATTGTTGGAGAATTGAGATAAGTTTATCAAGGCTTGGATGAAGGGTAAGTTGATGTCAGTTGTCCTAGTCTTCTGTATTGATTATGTGTGGTATGGTCCACTTATGGTGGTAGTGTTTAGTTAATGTATATGAATTTGTATATGTGGATTGTGATCATGGGCTTGAAGGCATTAAATATGTAGTGAACTGATGTTATGATGTATATGCATAGAGATATCTTTTGAAGTTATGGATGTTTTATTGATGATATATGTTTAATTGAATTATGATGTTAATATAAAGTATGATTGTGTGTGGATTATGATGAATGTAGTATGATCATGATTACAATACAATGTTATGAATGAATGTGACTTAGTGAAAGTATTTCTCAAGTGTACACACACTCAACGAATGAATGAATGAAGCTAATGAAAATGTAACAAATGAGAGTCTATTGAAAGCTTTCCCAATAGAACTATTATGAATGAAAAAGGGGGATTTGGTGTGCACACTCTTCATGAGTTCAGATGTAGTGTCTAGTAGCAACCTCACTTTTCCTAAAAGCTTTCCAACAAATGAATCGTAGGTTGGGGGTTGGATACTCTTCGTGAAATGAGATGTAGTATCCAAAGGTAAATCTTAGACATGAGTTATATTCGTGAGTCGAGATGTAATACTTAGTAGAAGTATCTTAACCTATAGCTAATGAATGTAATTATAGTCAAAAACTCCGTGGGGATTTATGCTAGCATAGAGAAGATTTGAAGAAGCGGTGGATACTCTTTGTGAGTAGAGATGTTGTATCCAATGTACCTCTTGAGATGAGTAATCTTCATGGGTTGAGATGTAGTACTTAGAAGCAATTTCCTTATCCCTTAACTATGCGCCCACATAGGACAAACTATTAGAGATCTATGTAAAGGATAAAGAATGACCCTACCTTAGTCAAGTGGGGATCCCTCATGTGGTAGGGGTTAATACCGAATCCCATATCAAGCTCTCATGGTCTGTGTTGGTTAAAGCTAGCCTCCACAAATAAATGTAATGAATTAGGTCATCCTAAGGGTGTACTACTTAGGGTAGGTGGTGGAATGAGACTCCATGTATGCATTGCACAAGTAGACATTTGGAGGGAGTCTTGGTGTGTCCTTGTAATGGAAATGAATGAATGGGTTACTATATGATGAGTAACAACCCTCAAAATGAACTAGGATAATCTAGAGCCTTACATGTGCTTTCAGAGATATTAACATGTTAATAGAGTGTGTCACAACTTGAATAGTTGGTTTTAAGAGGTTTGAGGTCAAAATGTCAAAGAACGACCAAGACATTTGGAAACTAGTCGTTGTTGTGCTAGTATGCCTTCGGCATGTTTTACGTGTTTTTTGGTGCCTAAAATGATCGGAGAGGACCTAACATCTATATGGATGTATTATGGGTCAAAAAGTATGATCGTGACTCCGCAGGACAACCCTAGGGGTCCTTCAAGAGGACCCAAAAGCTGGCAAAACAATGCCAAGGCAGTGTCAAACTACGCCAATGCAAACAATGACGAGTAGACTGGTAGATGCCTCATCAATTGCAGGTGATACTCCACACTAAGATGTGGGATCTTAGCTCCCAAATTATGGAGTCGTTGTCACAAAATACGGAGCAATAGGATGGCACGTCAACCAGGCGATGGCCCGTCGTATGCAACCGCCAAATGGACCTGTAACATGCTGTCTAGACACGACCAACCAAGGGGTGAATTTCGAAATTCACCCCATTTCCCGATTGAAGCATGGACGGTTATTTTAACTATTCTTAGGTATTATGAGTTAGTTAAATTGTTGGCACTTTAGACACCTAGCCACAACTCCGCTACATCCCTCTTTAAACTGTCCCACCAATAGACCTCTTGAAGATCACGATACATTTTTGTGGCACCCAGAAGAATATAATATCGAGAACCATGGGCTTATTCCAAATTTTGTCTCCTAAAGTCATTAACATCCGATACACACAATGTACTTGGTACCTAAGTTCACCATTCCCCCTTGGAGAAAGAATCATTGTGCTTACTAAGAACCGATTCCTTCAACTTCATCAATAGTGGATCAAGTTGTTGCTTAGACTTAACCTCCACACCTAAAGATGACTCGGAGTTATGATGAACCATGAAACCCCCTTTGGGAGAATCTTCAACCGAACACCCAACCAGGCCAATCTATGAACATCCTTCAATAGCTCTTTCTTGCCCTCTTCTACATGCGCCACACTACTAATTGACATTCGACTTAGAGCATCCGCCACAACATTAGCTTTGACGAGGTGGTAGAGAACACTCATGTAATTATCCTTCAAGAGTTCCAACCACCATCTTTGTTAGACAATCAACTCCTTTTGAGTGAACACATACTGAAGGATCTTGTGGTCGATGAATACATCCACGTGTACACCATATAGATAATGCCTCCATATTTTTAGGGCAAACACTATAACCGCTAATTCAAGATAATGAGTTGGGTAGTTCTCATGCACCTTTGAGTTTTATAGAGGCATATGCTATCACATTTCCATGTTGCATAAGGAGACAACCCAAACCTACTCAAGAAACATTACAATATATCACAAACCCTTCCTTACCCTCCCGTAAGGCCAATGCCGAAGTGTAGGTAAGATTATTTTTCAATCAATTGAAAGTTCTTGTCACAATTCTCTGGCCATACAAACTTAGACTTCTTTTGAGTCAATGTCGTCATGGAGACCTCCTATAATACCTGGACAAACCCAAAAATCTTTGAATGTCGGTAGGGCTCAAAGGTTTAGGCCAACTATTGTCGCTTATGTTTTCCTTGGATCTATTCTTATCCCTTTACTAGACACAATGTGACCAAGAAAAGCAACCAATCTCAACAAAAACTCACACTTACTGTACTTGGTATAGAGTTGGGCATCCTTGAGGATTTGCAAAACTATCCTCAAATGTTTCACATGGTCACCCTCTATTTTAAATTATATCAAGATGTCATCAATAAAGACAACCATGAACAAATCAAGCTTGTTTCTAAAAACTCGATTTATAAGGTCCATGAAAGACGTTGGGACATTTGTTAGGCCAAAGGCATGACTTGGAATTAAAAATGGCCATACCTAGTATGGAAAGCCGTCTTGGCTATGTCAACTTATATAACTCTTAGTTGATGATATCCAGACCTTAAATCAATTTTTGAAAAGTATCTTTCCCTTTGGAGTTAGTCAAACAAATCGTCAATCCTAGGGACCGGGTACTTATTCTTTATGGTGACCTTATTTTATTATTGGTAATGAATGCTCATCCTAAGGGACCCATCCTTCTTCTTCACAAACAACACCGAGGCACCCAATGGAAAAATACTTGGTTGTATGGAACCTATTTCTAGTAAATCTTTGAGTTGAATCTTTAGTTCCTTCAACTCGGCCAGAGCCACCTGTAAGGAGGAACTAAAATGGGTTTTTGATATATGGAAATAAGTCAATGCCTAAATTTATTTCCCACTCGAGAGGAATTCTAGGTAAGTCATCGGGAAAGACTTCTAAAAAATCCTTCACTACAGAGACCGACTTTAGAGGAGGTCTCAGACTGAAGATCCTTGACTCTTACAATATGATAGTTACATCCCTTAGAGATGAACTTATAAGCTTTAAGACAAGAAATGATTCGACTCTTTGGAGCTAGGCTTCCCCTCTTCCATTCTACAACGGGTTCATTTGGAAATTAAAAATTTACTACTCGAGTCCTACAAAAAATGGAGGCAAAACAAGAATGTAGCCAATCCATCCTCCAAAATAACATCAAAGTCCAACATATCAAGTTATACCAAGCCAACCAATGTGACTATATTGGGAAGTGAAATGGGAAAACCCCTATAAACTCTTTTAATAAGTACGAAATCACCCACTGGGGTAGAAACTGAAAAAGGATCGTGGAAAACATCATGAAGCACGTCAAAGTTCATGGACACTAAAGGGGTTACAAAAGATAAAGTGGAAAAAGTAAAACATATGCATTAATGGAAAACACTTGTAACATACTGGTGACAACATTAGGCGACTCTTCTTTATCACCACTTGAGCGGAGAGAATAAAAGTGATTCTTCTTAGGAATTGGAATTTAAAGTATTAGTGGGATCTTGGGTACCTTCTCTGCCTTTGGCGTTATGGTTCGGATAATATTTCAATTGGTGACCACTCTTTCCACATCCATAGTAAATGCTCATTTCGGCAAAACACTTTTGTTTATGCTTTTTATCACACTTGGCACAAGTATTTCTTTAGACAAAATGGTCACTCTTATCTTCCCCGTGAGGCTTAGGTGTAGCCCTCCCTTGATTGGTCATTGGAGAATTTAAGAGACTTGTATTAGAAAACCTCTTTTTGAACCTTGGTTTATCTTATATCTCAAACATAGCTTTGGAGAAATTTCCCTCATTGGGATTTGATCTCTTCAACTCCCTACCAACTTGTTGAAGCTTTTGCTTCTCAATTCGTTCATCATGGACCATAAGATGAGAAATATCCATGTTTGGAATTGGCATAGACAACCTACATTCATTCACTAAAATATCGGATATCCCCAAAACAAACTTGTTCATTATGGCCCTGGAGTTTGCCACCATGGTAGGAGCATACTTGGATAGTTGAGTATACTTGAGGCTATACTCCTTCAAACTCATATTCCCTTGGAAAATATGGATGAATTCTTGAATTTTCTCTCCCTTAATTATTAGTGAAAGAACGTACCAACGAAAGCCGTTTTAAAAGCCCCCATAGTAATCCGGCCTTCTCTAACCGGCCTCTCATCCTTTAATTGTTCGTACCAAACTTGGGCCACAAAACGTAGGGGGATTCATCCTTGTGAAATCTCTTACCTTGAAACGGTGGTGCTATCATTGGGATTCACTTACACCCTAGAATCTCGAGCAAATTGAGTAACCAACACT
The DNA here is from genome assembly GCA_027705065.1 of Solanum peruvianum. NCBI lineage: Eukaryota > Viridiplantae > Streptophyta > Magnoliopsida > Solanales > Solanaceae > Solanum > Solanum peruvianum. The sequence goes on from JAKWJD010001759.1 coordinate 14,462,862, forward strand.
TGAGTCAAACTATGATGGAAGCCCTTATCTCTACATTGGACATAGCCCCTTCTTCAATAGGAACTTGAGGGTTTTGAGAAGCCAAAGGGGAAACACTATGTTCACATTCTCCTCTTTGGCCCTTCTAGCATTATTCCTCCTTGTATTCATGTCCTATAAGCACAAGAAAAGGATTAGAAGAAAAGAGTTAATTACATAGTTTTAAGACTCCAAGCACAATCATAAAATAATGAAGAAAGGAAGGTTCCTAATCATCTCATAGCCTCCTATTCATAAAGGTGGTGCGCTTCACATTTATGAATAAGACTCTACGTGACGTGGTGTGTGTGTAGTCGACCCTACTATTATATAAAATATTATGCTCTAATACAAATTTTGTAACGAATGGAGAATACCCGATAGACGTTACTGGCGTAATTGATCTCGAAAAGGTCTCACAAAAGCCTCTTAGCATAATATTCACGGCATAATGAACTTGAAATAATGTGGAAAATGTAGAATTTTTTTACAGAGTGATGTATACTTAGACTTCTCACATATCATAAATGGAGTTTGCATAGATTTCTTGTTTAGCAATATTAGCGATTCATGATCATATTCTAATATTGTATGACAACACCATCCATTTATAAGAGTTCAGAACAGTCTACAAATAGGTTTCTTAGCCCTTTAGACACAATAGTCTATTATAACAAAATTACATAAGAGAATATTACAAAGTCTATTACATAAATATAGAAATCAAAAGTGTCAACTAGTGCATATGTCCTCGAATCTTTACGGACCTGCCACAAAGTCTTGGAGAATAGAATTCCAAGATTTATTAAAGGATGTAGAATCACACCAATTATCAGAAACCTATACTCATAATAGAAAAGGGAGATAGGGGTTAGTACAATTAATACACTAAGTACGGAGAAATGCATAAAAACCATCAAAACATTAGAAAGGGACATTTATATGTAAAATATGCATTTATTAGGTTTTTGAAATCCATTTACATCATCATGACAACAAATAACACAATACCCCAAAATATCCAAGACTACCATGAAGGCATGACATTAGCACTTACGAGGGTCCACTTGTGTAATATAGAGTTAGCATCCTGTAATACTCCGAAAGTCATATACCTAATCTAGAGCCTCATGTGATTAAATAATACTTTTAACACTATTTATAGGCCTAAAATAATATATTTAAAACTTTTAGGATGTTTTAGAGTCAAAACGTTACGAAACGACAATGACGTCCGGTGAATTGTAAAATGTGCACTAGTGTGCATTGGCATGTTTCAATTGGTTATATTAGTCAAAATTTAATGAAAATTTGTAAAAGGGTATTAAATAATACATAAGATTTTGTTTAGGGTTGAAATGTATGGGTATAAATCCCCAAGGACTACCCTATGGTTCGTTGGATAGGACCCTTCCTATTGACCCAAAAAGCTGTCTTTTGCTAGTGGCCATCCACGAGCCAAATGACGAGTAGTCATGGCTTCGTGGTTCAACACTTTGATATTTTCCCAAATCATCCAAGGAATCAGTATCTTAATCAAACGACGGCTTGACATCAAGGCACCATCGTTTGATCGATGCCTCGTCGATGGGCAACCATCGATTGGAGGTCAAAAAATCAACAGTCCAATTTTAAGTTAGGGAATTAATTGGTTGGTTCGTTAGTTAATTAACTTAGGATGAATAGGTGTCTAATTTAGTTAGTTTAAGGACTATATAATACCTAAACTTCATTAACCTAACCTAACACCCCATATTTTCCAAACCTAATTCTCTCCAACGTCTCTCAACTTTATCTCTCCGAAAGACACACCATTGAAGACCAAGGAACAAGCTTCAATAGGGATCCTAAGGCACACGTTTTTACCATAAATATTAAAGGATTTTTTGGATGTATGAAATCTCATCACTTTTGTACTTCTTTCCCCAAAAGGCTCTTTTAAATTGATTTCAAAAGATGTCAAAAACAGGGGTTTCTTTCCAATTTTGTGAATTGTCTTTCAATTGCTTTTGATGTTGATTTACTTTGATTATTAATGATAGAATATGATTTTTCATAGAATAGTTTTTGTAGTCTTGGTCCTTGTCATTGTTTATGAGTATATCTATGAATTGAACCCTTTACCCTAACCCTAGTTATGAATTGGAAATGAAGATGATCAGGGTTGTTAGAATTGGTTATTTTATTGTTTAATTCACTATATTAATATGATGATGAGTGAGTTATTTGATAATTGTGGTGGATTTAGGGTGAGATTCTTGAGGAAGACCATGGAGACTACTTGGTAAGACATTGTGATATTGAAACTCTTTACATCAATACTGATGGATTATATTTGGTGATGAGGTTGTGAAATTGAGGTATCATGTGTGATTAGAGTAGGAATATATTATATGATGATTATAATGAAATGTTGTGATTATGTTGAATGTGAGATCATGATGAGGCTATGATAATGCAAGTTTGAAGATTGTTTCTCTTGTGTGCCTTAGATGATAAGATAATGATATGTTGATCTCACTAATGATGGTTTGTGATGAAAGGTAGTTCTAATCCTATGCCTAATGAGATAAATCATATGTTATACAAGGGGTTTAGTCTCCTGTGACCTATATTAATGTATGATCTATTAGGAATGATTTAATGATGTTTCAAAAAGGGACTTTAGCTTAGTACCGAGAGAACTTGACAATGAGAGGTGTTGACTCCCCATAGAAGGGAGATTCACCAAACATTCTCATGAGAAGAAGGCTCCAATTTCTAATGAGCATGTAGAGGGTTCAAGACACATCTCCTAGTTCGTTAACTATGTCGCCTCCATAGGAATACTATCTAGTGGATCCACTACAATATTATATTCATGTTTTGGTCCTACCTTTGCAAGTGGACCACCTTATTTCGGTGTAGGGTTTCATGACAAGATTTCATGTTTAGCTCATATTGTCTATGTTGGTTAAGATGATTGTTCCCGAAAGTAAAATGAAAGTAATAAAGTAAACTCTAACTAGGGTGTCTTAAGGGTTTTTTCTTAGTTTAGGTAGGTGTATGAAACTATACCTATACATTGCACTAAGTTTACCTTGAGGGAAGTCCTAAGAGGTTGTTTTTATTCTTTTATGACTTGAATTATTTGCCTATGTTGACTTTACATTGGATGATCCTATATGATGTTAATTTCATTGATGAACATGCTATTGGTCAAAAATATATATATGATGAAGTATATGCATGATATGAAAATATATGAAATGTTGACATTGCTTATGATCCTTTACTTGGTTTACTCGACTATGTGGGGCTATGGGACTTCACTAGGCATTGGACTTGTAAGATTGGGAAGGGATTGTGAGTAAGGTTCTTGTGTGATATGACGTTATGAACTCTTGTACATGATCTATTTTTATGACATTATGTTAAAGTTGTTATAGTTATATGATCTTGATATGATGACACTCATGTTGATGTGATGTTATGTTGATAATATCCATGTTGACTTGAGTTTATCATGATATTGGACTTGTGTTGAATATAGGCTTGTATTGAGTGATGTTATGCCTAATGACTTGTATGTGTTCTTGATTGTGCATAAAGGCTTTTGAAAGTGACTTAGCATGGTTTCAAACTAAATATCCCTTAAAGCATGATTTCAATGTTTTATGTGAATATATTTCTATACTTAGTACAAGTGGATGTACTAAGCCATGTTCTTACCCTATTCTTAAACAATGTAGGTTCGAGTCATTAAGGTATCAAAGTCAATTGGATGAAGACTTCGACATCTTTCCCAAGTTGATTGGCGCATCCTCGATGTTGGAAGATGATGCCATCTGTCTAGCCAAGACATATTTGCTATAGTCTAAAGACGTTCTTTTCTTTCCTATTGTTGAAGATATTGTTGTAAGCCCCATGTGACAATAATAGAATTTTATAAGGGATACGCCCGAATGCTAAAAGGGTTGTCTAAGTACTCCTCGAGGACAAAGACCCCAGTTACATCTAGTGGTGCTCCCTAGTAATGACAAACTCAGTATCAAAGTATAAGGTTGAAATAATTTTAGGATTGATGTCTCACTAAACCACACCTATGTAGAGTCTTGTTCATGGGTGTGAAGGGCGCCACACTTATGAATGAGAGGCTATGTGATTCTTAGGAATTCTCACTTATTGGTAATTTGCAAAGTCGTGCCTTAAGAGTTGACACTCTATGCGTCCCTTTTTATTCTTATCCTTTTCTTGTTGATAGAGGAGATGAATACTATAAGGACGGCTGCAAGGAGAGAGAGGAGGAAGATTTAGTTAATGGGGGAGTTCCTCCACAAGAAAAGCAAGTGATGTACAGTGGTTTCACGACACTTCCAATGATTTTTCCTTTAGTTTTGTGTGTCTCTAAGGCCTTTTTGTTGTAAGTTTAATGTGTTTTACTCTGTGTTTGCAGGAAAACTATCCAGAACAAAAACGCTAAATACTGTGCTGAAATCTGCAGAAGTGATGACCTACAGAGTCATCGATGGTCTGTCGACCCTGTGATGGTCCGTAGGTGATGATCGTCGATCGAAGGTCCAAGCAACTGAAATCAAATCGTGGAAATCTAACAAAGTGTGGGTCTACGGAAGGAGAGATGGTTCGTTGATCCACTGACGGACCGTCATGGCTAACCGTCGGTGGTAAGATAAAGTAGTCCCACTATCAGACTTGAAGAAACCACTAAGTATGGAGGAATGGAGGAAATCGATGGACCGTAGGTCCACTGACGGACCGTGCAGTTAGTCCGTCGTTGGTAATAGAAAGTGTTGAAAAGTGGAAGATGAAAAAGATTTGAAGGATGGACCGACGGAAGTTGTCAACGGTCAGTATGTTTGTCCATGGCAGATGAATTTTGGACAGTTTTTTTTCCTTAAATTGAATCCCTTTTAATTTTAGGACGTTATTATTATTATAAATAGGACTAAAAACCTCATTTTTGGGTTTGACTCTTTACTATTTTTCAGATTTGTTTTATTGGAAGTTAAACGTTGGTTTTTGGGAAACACTTTAATTTTTTGGAATCGTTTCTTTCAATATTTTAGTGAATTCAAGTGATATTTCTGGGTTTTCTTCAAACTTGTTAAAGTAAGCACATGATTTCTTGTTTAACAACTATGAGTTGTGTAATTCTTAGCATGGGTAACTAAATCCACAACTAGGGTGGTGGAAACCATGGGTAATTAACAAGGTAAAACTATCTAAATAACAATTTTAGAATAACATCTTGCATGTATTGCTAATTCTTTCATTTAGAAGTCTTTTTAACGAGTGCATGTGTTAAAACAGCCGTATTTCTACTTGCTGGACCAAGGAGGTAGTTGATAGGAAACAAATTATAAACATAGATTTAGTTTACGCTATCTAATAGGCTAGTTTCAATTGGTGCAAACTAGTAACTTAGCCATACATGGAATATGATGCTTAATATGAGGTAAAGGTATGGTTTAGTAAAGTAGACACACATAGCCGGACCAGGGTACGAAATGAAATTCTCTAGTTGCCGGACAAAGGAATAAGGGATACATAATTTATCAGTTTACATGCAAGATAATAGGAAAGGATTGCTTTAGCTTATATTACCAATTTGTGAACCTATGAGGAACACTTACAACCTAGTTTTTCTCATCTCTTGATAAACAGTAAAGTTATAAACTTGCTATTTGTCTTACTTAGAAATAATTAAACATTTTGTTACGCAAACCCCCCCATTCAATTAATTATTTTTGGAAAGGACTTGACTGAATAGACGTAATCGTATATTGAAGTTAGGTCTAAACCACTTTCCTCGTGGGATCGACCCCAACCTAACAATTGGGTTCGTTACTTGATACGACGACCACTAATTCTTATTTAGGGAAGTATAATTTGAGCATATCAAATTTTGGCGCCGCTGCCGGGGAAAATGAATTTTAGATTAACTTTAAGAATATTACCAATTTTTAGTCAATAATTTCCTGATTTTACTTTTTCTTTTGTTTTTTTTGTCTCGTAGGTGTAGCTATCATGTATTCCAAGTACACGGAGTCGAGGAGAACCAATACTTTCACTTGATCCAAAACTAAACCATACACTTCGCGGAATGAATATTCAAAATAATGTTGCTTATATCGATGATGAGATCAACCATCAACCTCCTCCACCGGTTGATGCTTATAACCAAGTGATAGAGGTGAACACTGGTGAGGGCGCTATAAAGAGGCAACCTCCTGCCCCACTCTCTCAAGAATACCATAGGGGAAATGTTAACATCACTGACTCTGATGTGCCACTAGTCTTACCTCCTCTACCACATGGTCATACTTTCGTGGTAACTAGTAGCTTAATTCAGATGCTTAGTGCTAGAGAATTGTTTTCAGCATTACCATCTGAGGATCCATATTCTCACATCGCCAAACTGAGATCAGTGTATAAGAGTAAGGAAGGGAGACTTGACTTAGACATAAACGTCATTGTGTTAAGAGTGTTCCCTCTCTCACTGACGGGAGAGGCTGCTATATGGTTTACTGAGCTTTCCTATAACACGATCTATACTTAGAACTAATTGAGGGATGTGTTCATAGCACGTTAATATCTGGTTCTAAGAAGCTAAACCACAAAGATAGGGTGAACAACTTTGTGGCATTACCAGGGGAGTCAATAAGCAGTTTTTGGGATATGTTCACCTATTCTTGAGAAGTGTTCCAAACTACCACATTGATGATGAGTCACTGAAAGAGTACTTCTATCTGGGGAAAGATGATAATAATAAAGCAGTTCTTGATACGATTGTGGGTGGTTCTTATGGGGAGTGTACTTATGCAGAGATTGCTGAGACGTTAGAGAAAATCTCCCGAAATAAAAAAACTTGGAGCACTAGGAAGACGGATTCTGGGAGAAACACTTTTGCAGTGCAAGCTTCACACAACCCAGACGCATATGAGATTTGTGAGAGATGTCTCAAATGAGAACTGAGCTTGGGTTTGTGTTAAAATATGTCACCGGGGGGTGAAAAAAAGGTAAATGTGGTGAATTATTTGGCTAAACCACCACCACCGGTCGATGAGTACTACTATGAAGAATATTCTTATGAACTAAATGAGCAAAAGGGGGGTTTTGGGCTGAACGCCCAAGGCTTCAATAAGAAGAATTGGCACCAAGGTCAAGGAAATCAAGGTCGGAACTATGGGAATTACATCCGAGAGGGTCACTATGTTTGACATGGCAACTACAACCGCGACAACACCTTTAACTGGGGTAACTATTGTAACAGAAATGATAGGAGTAGGCCCTATGTTCCACCTCAAAATTGGGAAGTTGCTCCTATGGATGGTAGAGGTAGTATGGCGCGAGTTGAGGAGATATGTTGCAGAAGATGAGGAGGATGTTCGATGCTAGTGATGAGAACGCCAAGGATTTGAGAGGTGATTTAGCAAATATTGGTCAAAAGGTGGATACACATGCAATCTCAATTAAGCACCTTGAGTTGCAAATGGCCCAATTGTCTTCTACTGTGAACCCACGCCAATCGGGTACTCTTCCTAGCAATACCGTCCAAGATACAAAAAATGACGGATATTGTATGACAATCACTGCATGAGGGGGTAAGAAAACCATTGACCCACCTATGCCGTCTGGCATAGAAGATGAGATGGGAGGAGACGATGTGGTAGAGGAAGTTAGTTGTGAGTTGGTAGACAAAATTGGGGAAAGAAGTTGAGATACCCCAAAAGGTGACTCCCATTCCTAGAACACCACCTCTATTTCCGCAAAGATTGGTGAAAAAGACCGAGAATGGTAAATACAGACGTTTTATTACTATGTTGAAACATCTTACCATTAATATCCTTTGATAAAAGCTCTGGAACAAATGCCCAGTTACGCCAAGTTCATAAAAGATGTGGTCATTCAGAAGATATCGATTAGTTTAGAGGATGATGATTGGATGCAACACTATAGTTCTATTGCTACAAGGTCTCTTGTGAAAAAGAAAAAAATATGCGATGCTTTCACTATTCCATGTACAATCGGGTTGGTTACACTTTTCTAAAGCATTATGTGATCTTGGGGCAAGCATAAATCTCATGCCTCTCTCTAATAACAAGAGGTTGGTTTGGGTGAACCAAATTTCACTACGATACGGCTACTGATGGTTGATCGAATGGTGAAGAGTCCTATTTGGATATTCCATGATGTCCTAGTGAAAGTGGAGTCATTTATTTTTCAGATCGATTTTGTGATTCATGATTGTGAGGTGGACTTTGAGGTGCCTATTATTCTTGGAAGGCCGTTTATTGCTACCGGTCGTACGTTAGTTGATATGGCAAAAGGGCAGATGAAGTTTCGGTTGAACAATAAAGAAGCGACTTTTAACATTTGTAGGTCCATGAGGAAGAGTGCTGAGCTCTAATCGCTATCTTTGATATTCTACAATGTTGAGAGTTTGTCCTAGGTACAAATAAAAGAGCGTCTTGGGTCAAGGCACTAGCGACACTGATCATGAGTTTTGAGAGTGATTGAGGTCATGTTCGATTCAAACCAAAGAAATTGGATTTAAATATGAAACATCGCGAATCTACACCCGCAAAACCATCTATTTAGGAGGCCCCAAAATTTGAGCTTAAGGCTATACCACCTCATCTGAGGTATGTTTTCTTTGGGAAAGGTGACACATTGCCAGTAGTTATTGCATCAGATTTGAATTTGCAACAGGTAGAGTGTTTGGTTGAAGAGTTCAAGAGAGATATTGGGTGGACTATTGCGGATATTATTGGTATTCCTCCTGGTATTTGTTCACATTAAATCCAACTTATGACCGATCATAAGCCCAGTATTGAGAACCAAAGACGTTTAAATCCACCTATGAAAGAGGTAGTGAAGAAGGAAATTATTAAGTGGTTGGATGCCGGAGTCATATATCTGATCGCTGATAGTAGTTGGGTATGCCCTGTTCAGTGTGTGCCCAAGAAAGGGGGGATGACTGTAGTTACCGAATGAGAAAAATGAGCTTGTTCCAATGATGCCGGTGACCGAATGGAGAGTGTGTATGGATTACCAGAAAATGAATGTATGGACTGAGAAGGACAATTCTTCTATGCCCTTCATGGATAAGATGTTGGATAGGCTTGCAGGAAAGAGGTGGTATTATTTTATCGATGGTTATTCGGGTTACACCCAAATCTCTATTGCACCGGAAGACCAAGAGTAAACTAATTTTACTTGTCCTTATGGAACTTTCACGTTCAAGAGGATGCCCTTCGGGTTGTGTAATGCACCGGCTAATTTTTTGAGATGTATGATGTCCATATTCTCCGATATTTTGGAGGACACCATTGAGGTATTTATGGATGAATATTTTTTTGTCGGTGACTCGTTTGATCATTGTTTGAATCACTTTTTTAAAGTTGTCAAAAGATGTGAAGATTGCAACCTTGTGCTAAACTGGAAAAATGTCACTTTATGGTGAAAGAGGGTATTGTAGTGGGACATCGCATCTCAGAGAAGGTTATAGAGGTTGATTGAGCTAAAGTCGAGGTGATAGAGAGACTTACTCCACCCATATCTATAAAATGTGTGAGGAGTTTCCTTGGGCATGCGGGTTTCTACTGGGTGTTCATCAAGGATTTTTCAAAAATTGCACATCCTTTGTGCAAGTTACTTGAGAAAGAGTGTTAATTTTATTTTGACGAATCCTGTCTGAAAGCATTTGGAGAGTTGAAGGAGAAGTTGGTGTGTGCGCCCATTTTATTCTCCGGATTGGAACAAACCTTTTGAGGTTATGTTTGATGGTAGTGGGTTGCTCTTTGTGTAGTATTGGGACAAAGAAGGGATAAAATCCTTCACCCCATTTATTATGCTAGTAAGGCCCTTAATGATGCTTAGAAGAATTATACTGTGACTGAACAAGATCTACTTGGGTGGTATTTGCCTTCGAAAACTTCTGCTTTTATTTGCTTGGCACAAAGGTTATAGTGCATAATGATCATTCCGCCTTGAGATATTTGATGGCAATGAAGGATGCTAAACTGAGGTTGATTAGATGGGTATTACTGTTGTAAGAGTTCGACTTTAAAGTGATAGATAGAAAAGGGACCAAAAATCAAGTTGCCGATCACTTGTCTATATTATTGGATGAAGCTATGTTAGAATTAGGTGAAAAGGCTAAAATTGATGATACTTTCCCTGATGAGCATGTATTGGCCGCGTCTCAAGACTTGATTCCATGGTTCGCCGATTTTGCGAATTACTTGGCTAGTTCACCATCGGACTTGTCCTTTCATCAAAGGGAAAAGTTTATGCATGATGTGAAAAATTTCATTTGGGATGAGCTATATTTAATAGGAGCTGTGCTGATGGTCTTATTCGCCGGTGTGTGCAAAAAGTTTAGATGTTCAATGTTTTGGAGGCATGTCACTCCTCGCCTGTTTGTGGGCATCATAGTGGTATCTGGACTGCCCATAAAATCTTGCAATGTGTCTGTAACAACCCTAAAAATGGATATGCTAAGTAATGCATAATGTGTCTAGAATGCCTACGATTAGACCGGGTTCACACGGATTGATGCGCATACAACCAGACCTCTGAACCCTTGCGATAGTCAAGGCAACTAACTTGGGGAGTTAGTTGAGCTAGGAAAGGTCGGGTCCCTAATATGAAAATTTACTCGGATGAGTCTTTACAAGACTTAAAAAGGGAAAACATAAGTTTGGAGGGTCTAGGGATAAAATGGTCTTTTTTGAGCGTAAGGGTAGTATTGTAATTACCCTAAATATGAAATTAATTATTTAATTAATAAGGTGGACGGGCATTCTGGGTAGAAAGGGCCGAAATTGCCCCTTAAGCAAAATCTTGCTCCACTCGAGTTCGAACCTAGGTGGGAGCAATGATTTAACATGATTATTTATATTGGTGAATTAATTTAATTAATTAATTTTTAAATTCTGATTTAAGAAAAAGGAAAATCATATTAATATTAATTTATTTATTAATTAATAATGGGTCCGTTTGGGTCGGGTCGACCTACACGGACCCATTTTTGAGATGGGGATGTCACGGGTTCGAACCTTGACAGAAGCAACAATTAAGTTGATTGAATTGAGGTTTATAATCTGATTTTGTAAGCGAATTATGCTCATTTCACTAAAATAACTAAATCAGATTTTCAAAGTTTCATCGAGTCCTAGTTTACTAAGTCTAAACTACTTCACCTAATCCTAAGCCACTCACCTCTTTCACGTTTATCTCTCTCTCCTTCACGTCTATCTCTCTCTCATTTCACACTTTCTTTCTGGATGCCAAACGTGAGAAAAAAAACAGAAAACAAAAGTTCTTCACATTTGAAGAACTTGCACGCAAAACACAAACGAGAAAGCAATCCGAAAACGTTAAGCAAAACAGAATACGCTAGTCGGGTAAGCTGTGAGTTTCGCGATTGGACGTGAACTTGGAGAAGTTTTGGGCAGCAAGTTCAAGTATTGAACAACATTAAAATCAAGTATGGGGTTTCTTACTCTTGGTCCATGTCCCAAGATACCCTTAAGACTCAGATAATTCTATTCCGAAACTAGGATTATTCCCCATTACATGTTCCATGTCACTAGCTCCTATCACTGATCTTAGGTTGGTTTGTTTGCTAGTAGATTAGGTATAAAGTGTGATTTTTGTGATAATGTGTTCATGATTATGTGTTCGGAATTGTATTAACGATGAAGTATGTCTGCCGAAATTTTGTGAAAAATGTATGTGTATGTCGCAACATGATTTTCGGTTTAAAGCCTTAAAAATGATATGTTTTTATGGTTGAATTTTATGTGCGAATGTTTGTGTAAATCATGAGGTGTAAAAGTGGTGTAATGTTGCTGGATATAATTGTTATTCTTGGCTGAATATAATCATAAAAAGATTTCACTTAAAGATGCACCAATTGATCCACAAAATGCCTTTAGATTAACGTATGAATGATGATAAAAAGAAGCTGAAAATACTGAACAAATTTCCAGCATTTGGTAGGTTGGGTTCAGCCAAACAAAGTGGTACAAAATGCAATGAAAAATGAATGTAAAATAAGTGAGATCACAAAGTATTGAACCTAATACATGTAACGACCTGTTTAGTCGTTTTGAGCAGCAGATTTTAATTCTGGAAAAACTGGCCAAGACTACGGCACTGCGACGGACCGTCAGGCACGACGGCCCGTCGAGGGTGCATCGTTTCAGCATACTTAGAATTCTGAAATTGGGTACTGAGAATCGACTCTCTGTAAATTGTGACGGACCTGCAGGACGTGCCGTCACATCCACGACGAACCGTCGTGAGTTTCCGTTGCTAAACACTTCAACTTTTGAGAATTTGGTACAAGAAATGAGTTTCTGACCGTCAGGACGGAGGTGCAGGACGGACCGTCACAGGCATGACGGGCCGTCAAAGTCCACCTGAATTCTGGGAGGCTGCGACGACCTGCGTGACGGACCGTCGCAGGCACGACGGCCCGTCACAGGTTGCGCCAATCCCAGGCAAATTAGGATTTCTCTACACGTTTTAAGGGTCGTTTTGGACTATTCTTTCCTTAATTATAAAGATTGAGGGTTAATATTAATAAGTCTAATTACTTGGGGGTTAAAAGAGGTAACCTTAAGTTAATAGTGGGTTTTGTTGTCCTCTTTTAGTCTTAATATATGATAATTAGGGTAAAGGAAAGAGGGTTTTGAATAAAACAAACAGAAAGAGAAAAAGAGAGAGAGAGAGTCGAACGAGAAAGAGAGAAAACAAAGAGGATAGCAAAGCTTTGGGGAAAATTCTTGCTTGATCAATTCTTCGGTGGAGGTAGGTTATGGTTATGTTACGATATTCGTAGTGAACTCTTAATAGTGAATGTTATGTGTTGATAGTATTGTAAACCCTGCTATGTGCTTAAATTGTATGCTTGCATGATTATGATTATGAAATTGTGATGAATTAACAAAGCATGATGAAGCTATTGAATCCCAAATCTTGAAATAACCCTAATTCGCTTGATATATTATATAATAGATTGATGATGCCTTAGTATGAAAGAAGGCTTGATAAATTATATAATGAGAATGATGATGCCTTAGGGTAAAAGAAGGCTTGATGAATTAGGGGATCGGGTGCCACGTTCCGGTACCAGGATAGAATGAATATGAGGATCGGAGTGTCACGTTCCGACACCAGGATAGAATATGGATCGGGTGCCACGTTCCGGTACCAGGATAGAATGAATATGAGGATCGGAGTGTCACGTTCCGGACACCAGGATAGAATATGAGGATCGGAGTGTCACGTTCCGACACCAGGATAGTATATGGATCGGGTGCCACGTTCCGGTACAAGGATAGTATATGAGGATCGGAGTGCCACGTTCCGGCACCAGGATAGAATGAATATGAGGAGCGGAGTGTCACGTACCGACACAAGAGGAAGAAAGATAATGAATCTTGAAAGATAATGAATATACTCAATCTAATGAACTTAATTCCCAAATGAGTATGGTATTGAGGCTTGAGTCCTCATGTGTGAACTCGGAGGTATTCATTGATGAATTAATATTGTTATTGCTACATGTTGAGTATTGTAGTTGATTTACATTATTATTGATATATACTGTTCCCTATTTTGAGTTAGCCGATGATATCTACTCAGTACGTGTGGTTGTACTGACCCCCTACTTTATGTTTTCTTCTTGTTATTTGTGTAATGCAGCAAACATTCCGTCAACTTCAACTCAACAGTAGATCTAGCCAGTCTTCACTACACCGGATCTTCAGGTGGAGCTAATGCTTCTAGCTTGGACTGGGTCTTCTTCTTCAAGTCTTGATGCCTTGAACTTCCGGCATGGACTAGCTTTTTAGTTATTTTTGTTCTTAGACATTCCTAGTTTAGTAATTTGAGATAGATGTTCTTGTGATGATGACTTCCAGATTTTGGGGATAATAATAATAGTTTTGAATTGTTTTTATTAATGAGTTTAAGTCTTCCGCATTATTTTCTGTTGATATATCTTGAAATGTTAAGGTTTAGATGGGTTGGTTCGCTCACATAGGAGGGTAAATGTGGGTGCCAGTCGCGTCCCCGATTTGGGTCGTGACAATACATCACTACATGAAAGGTACAAAAAAAACTCAACAAAAGATTGAGAGGAAAATGGGGTGGAAAAGACATAATTTCCTGCTTGCTGGAAATTTGGAGACACCGCCAAGAATGAGGAAATTAGCTTTCTTTTTTTATTTTTTTTTTTAAATGTGAGGTCATTGCGGATTGAACCTATGACCTCACCAAATGAAAATTACAAAAAATTTCATGAGAAAAATTAAAGTAAAAATAGATGTGGTGAGTGGTGATTGAACCCACAACTTCTTGAATGGATGAGAGAGTTAGGAGAAAAATAAAAGAGAAAATAAATGAGGAGAGTGGGGATTGAAACAAAACCACTTGAATAGGTGATAAAGTTAAGACATAAACTAAAATAAAAAATAATGAGCTTGTGGGGGATTGAACCCACAACCTCCTTGCCTTAAAACGAAAAAGGAGAGGAGATGGGAATCAGACTAGGGTCTCCCAAATCTGAAAAATGCAATGATCAAGTTTAAAATAAGATTAAGTTTTGTTCAAGGGATTCAAAATTGTATTCCCTTGCCTAATCTCATATTGACACATAAGTCATACATAAACAAATATTTAATGAATGCTTCCTGTAAAGATCGAATCAATACCTTGGCATATCTACAAGATGCATAAGTCTTGTATCATATAATCTTGGGTAAACATGAATCACTTAGACAAATTATGAATGAAGCCCCATGTCTTGTATGTGTGGACTCATAAGTCTAGCATACATTTAAAAGTACGTGAGCCTAAGATTTATGTGATTAAAAGAAGTAACCCTAGGAGGGTTAAGTAAGAGTGTGAAACACACTGAATGGCCAAATGCATTGGCATATGATGAAATGAACATTCACATGAAGGGGTGAGTAATTTTGAAAAGCAAATGTATAAAAGTTAATGAATGAGGTGAGAATATAATAAGAGCCTAATATGAAAGATGAGAGCATTGCGAAATGAGCCTAAATAAATGTTACCAAAACATACTCACCTATGAGAGTGTAAAGCTATTGAAGAGACCAGTCTCTATGAATACTCTAATGAAAGTATTAAAGTTAATGCATACTTAATAGTAATTATGAGATAAGAAATCATCTAATGAGCTATGATGCCCTCATCCTAGAATCTATCTTCCATGATGTATGAGTTGAATGGAATGGAACTTTATTATGAGCACTGATATTCTAGCTATGAGCGGTGATGCCTTCCTTGGCAAAGGGCAGAGGTTCACGTAACTTTCATGTGATGAGATTGTCCATCATGTCGGGTATGGGTATCCTTATATCTTATAGTCTTTGAACCTACACTACAAATAGATGGATCTAGCAGGGTTCAATTTGATATATACATTAGCATGTTTTGGTTCACTTTAGCCGATAATTACACCTCTTTTCAATGTGGGGATTACACACTGGGGATTTCATGATGCTCACATGATCTATGTCGGTTAAGGTTACAGTTCCCAAAGAAAGAATGAGACCAGCCTCAATGAATGCACATAATGAAATAAACGATACAAAAGGTGTTAGGATAGGATAATCAAGAGGTGAGCTAGACTTAAGTAATAACTAGATTATTCTTGGTCATTGCACAATGAACCCGATGAATGTCTTAAACTACATCCTAGGTATGACTGGAGGATGCATTAGTATATGAAAGAATGAAAATGAATTACATATGAATGAATGAAGAAGACTCTGTTTGTTAAATAAAGCTCCCTAGTTGAGGTCCCATATGTTGAGCCCTAATTTTGGGAAGTCCCAATGTCAAGTACATGATTCCAAGGTCTCATGGCATATGAAAGTATGATATGAACTATGTGATATGATATGTGCAATATGTCATGTGCTATTTACAAAATGATAAGTATGATGATGCATGTTAATCGCATAGCATGACTTTCCTAATCCGATTTTGGCACGGCCCACTGACTTGACTTTCCATAATTCATATCATTAGGATATAGCTCTTCTTAATGATGCATGTCCTTGGTGTCTGCTTACATATACCAATACTTAGTACAAGTGTGTACCGATCCCACAGAACTCTCTACTTTTAGGTGAAGGTGCTGGTGAACGCTAGAGTATTACCAGACTAGGCTGAAGTTATCTGAACGTGGAGGACTAAAGTGGACTTGGTAGGCCATCTTTATTCGAGGATGCCTATATTTTATATTCTATCTTAGATGTGGGCATGAGCTAGTGGAGAATGTTCCACTAGCGTTTCTTTCTCACTTTTTTTCAGACATTGTATTGGTGCCATTTTGAGAAGTATACATTTAATTCAGTTATGAACTTTTTCGTTCATTTGAGTATCTTTGTATTAGATGGTTGTTGTGAACGATTATGAAACTATGTAGATTATCTTATTCGAATACGATGTTTCCTATTATGAAGTCTTAGTATACTTCAACTAAGCAAAAAGTTCAAATTTTCCACTAAAATTCATCTTGATGATGTAACTATGACGTATGTAGGCTAGTCGGCGACCTCTGAGAGGTCAACAACGCCGGTTTAATCTAGGGTCTAGACTTCGGTCATGACATAGTTTCTATCAGAGTTCTAGGTTAAATTCTGAGGATAATAAGTTAACATCAACCACATTGAATAGTTTCTAAGTCATGGTAGTGAAGTGCAGCACTATCCTGAATTAGAGACTGCATGATGCATAGGAAAATTCCCTTCTTATGATTATATCGTACCTTCTCTAATGTCTGATTTCTTGGTGTTAAGAGCGTATCTAACATCAACTCTTTATATTCAGAAAGATGAATACGAGGAGAAATGCAACAGAGAGATTGTAGGAGCAGCTGCTGGGGTAATTCATG
The DNA here is from genome assembly GCA_027705065.1 of Solanum peruvianum. Lineage (NCBI taxonomy): Eukaryota > Viridiplantae > Streptophyta > Magnoliopsida > Solanales > Solanaceae > Solanum > Solanum peruvianum. The sequence continues at coordinate 14,479,825 of JAKWJD010001759.1, forward strand.
TTCCTCCCCAGGATCCAGCTGCTGGAATGGAGATGCATGTTAACCCAACTGGGTTGACGGATGGAGAAGTGAATAAAACCTTGGTAGATATGGCCTAATCATCACTTATCAAGCTCAGGATATGACAGACCAGAAGGATCAACAAGGTGTTCCCAGGGAGAACCCACCTGCAAGCACCATGGCTAACAGGTTAAGTGACTTCACGAGATTGAATCCTCCCGTTTACATTGGATCTTATATTTCTAAGGATCTCGAGGAGGACTGTAGGTCATCTATGCTGTATGATAGCATGGACCATTCCATGCTTATGGTCCATGTCTAACAAGTGGAGAAAAGAAGGAAGAGGAAGCATACTAGGGCAGGGAATAAGTCAAGGCCAGCTGAGAAGATTTTTCAAGGAAGAGTAGTATTGAAATCAGGGATAAGCCCAGGTTTAAGAAGGAAATCTCCCACCAAGGGGAGTAAATTTCATCGAAGGGTAGCTATGAAAGGGATTCCGAGCCTAGATTAAGAGAAACATAGAAGTAGATACACCTCAGGAGAGGCCACCTTGTAGTAAGTGTGGCAAACTTCATAGAGGAGAGTGTAGGAGGGACTTTAATGCTTGTTAGAGTTCTGGAAAACCAGGTAACATGATGAAGGATTGTTCGTATATGAGAGGTCGAGAAAAAGGGAAGAAGAAAGTTCAGCCGAATGGTCCAAGTAAAGAGGTTCCAAGGAGGCAAGGATTAGTCGCACTCAAGTCTAGGGGTGTAAGGGAAGACTACTCTGGTGATGTCTCGGGTGCATACCCTAAATTAATTTTTCATATGTATGATTTTATGCACTAGTATGTAGTTAATATGTTGGAGTCATGATGTTGGTTGCTGACTTATGTGACTTATGTGTTTATTTATGTCGTATGCTTTTATAAGACTAGTTTAGGAAGGAGTTCCTTAGTCTATTAATGTGAAGATGCTAGTAGGTTTCAAGGATGTGCACCAACCTACTAATATGTAAATCAGATTTTCGCCAATAAAAAGCATTGAATAGCTTAGGTATTGATTTTCTCCATAAGTGTTATGCTACCATAGACTATATTTAAATTCTTCCAACTAGCATAATTTTTAATGAAATTTAAATAACACGAGATACCTAATATTTAATTACCTATTCCAATGCATCAAAATGGTATTTTAAAATAAGAGAAAAATATTCTAATGTTTAAAAGTTCAAGCAGCAATGAACACATCTACCTATAAACTAGCACTTTGGTTCTTCGGTGGAGGTAGGTTATGGTTTATGCTATTTCATAGTAAACTCTAAATAGCGATTGATATGTATTGGGTGGTATTGTAAAGTCTTCTATGCGCTTAATTGTGTTGTTCCATGATTGTGATTATGTGAATGGTGATGGATTATAATGATGATACTGTGGAATCTTAAAAACCTTAAATCCACTCTATTAATGATGATGCCTTGGTATAAAAGAAGGCTTCATGAACTAAGAGAATGAGGTTAATGGATCGGGTGTCACGAACGACACATAGTATTAGGGGATCGGGTGTCACGAACTGACACGTAGTATTAGGGGATCGGGTGTCACGAACCAACACGTAGTATTAAGGGATCAGGTGTCACGAACCGACACATAGTACTAGGGGATCGGGTGTCACGAACCGACACGTAGTATTGGGGGATCGGGTGTCACGAACCGACACGTAGTATTAGGGGATCAGAGTGTCACGTTCCGACACAAGAGGAATAAAGAGAATGAAACTTGAATTATGGTAATATACTCAATTTAAAGAACCTATTTCCCAAATGAGTATGGTGTGGAGGCTTGAGACCTCATAGATGTGCTTGGTGTTGTTGCCAAAGGGTTTTGTACTTGTTGTTGTCACCTGTTGAGTGTTGTAGTTGATTTTATATTATTACTTGATATATATTGCTTTCTATTTTGAGTGGGCCGATGATACTTACTCATTACGTGTTCCTTGTACTGACCCCTACTTGTATTTTTCTCTTTGTTATTTGTGGAGTGCAGCAAACGTGCCATCAACTTCGAGTCGTCCTCAACTCTAGCCAGTCTTCAGTATATCAGAATTCAGGGTGAGCTACTGTTTCTAGCTCGGCTGGATTCTCTCCTTCACATCTTGATGTCTTGAAGTTCGAACATGGACCATTTCTTTTATTTATTTTAGCTTCTAAGATACTCTTAGATTTAGAAATTTGAGGATAGATGTTCTTGGTGTGATGACTTCCAGATTTTGGGGATAATAGTTGTTGAACTTTAGAAGTGTATTTATTGGTTATATTAATGAGTTTTACGTCTTCCGCATTATAATTGTTCATTATGGTTGAAATATTGGCGAATGTTGGGGTTTAGAATTGATGGTTCGCTCACATAGTAGGATAAGTGTGGGTGCCACTCGCAGCTTGTTTTGGATTGTGACAAACTTGAGCTTTCAGGTTCTAAATGAGATAAGGTATAAATGGGCAGGGTGTGGACCAATCCAACAAAGCCATATAATTTCGAATCTTAATGCTAACAAGATTTTATCTAAGGGGTTAAATATACTCCTCCTATGGTTGGTTTTGTTCAAGAAACTCTAAGTTTCAGGGCAATAGTCAACTTGGTATTGTAACTCCAAAATCCTATGTTTAATAACTGCAATATGTGAGTTAAAATGAATTCAAGTTTGCATGTCATGTTTCTGTTTTTGTATAGCATGGACATGATTTTTTTTTTGTGTTGCATGAGTGGTGAGGTCCATCAAGTTAAGTGGGATTTAAAAAGAAGTTCCTCAATCCCAAATATGAAGCTTCAGATAACCTTGAGTAATATGCACTATCCAGAGTATGTGTGAAACATAAATTCCCAAAGAGTAAAGTCTCAAGTATGTTAACATATTTTCGAAAATCACCCTTTTTATTTTATAATGATGTATAGTTTCATTCGGGGACGAATGTTCCTAAGCAGGGGATAATGTAACAACCCTAAAATGGATATGCTAAGTAATGCTTGATGTGTCTAGAATGCCTACAATTAGACCGGGTTCACACAGATTGATGTGTGTAGAACCAGACCTCTGAACCGTTGCGACATCCAAGCCAAATAACTTGGGGAGTTATTGAGCTAGGAAAGGTTGGGTCCATCCATTTAAGGTTCCAGACTAAGGGTAGTATGTAATTACATTAAATATTTAATTAATTATTTAATTAATAAGGAGCAGGGGCATTTTGGGTAGAAAGAGCCGAAATTTCCCATTGAACAAAATCTTGCTCCACCCGGGTTCGAACCTAGGTGGGAGCAATGATTTAACTTGATTATTTATATTGGTGAATTCTTTTAATTAATTAATATTTAAATTCTTATTTAATAAAATTTAAAATCATATTACTATTATTAATTAATTAATGAGGTGGTTTGGGTCGGGTTAATCGGAGGGACCCATTTTCATGATAAGGATGTCACTGGTTCGAACCTCGACGGAAGCAACATTTAAGTGGACTAAATAAAGGATTATAATATGATTTATTAAGGGTATTATGTTCATTTCATTAAACTTATTAAATTATATTTTCCAAGATTGAAAGATTCCTAGTTGACTAAGTCTAAACTACTTCACCTAATCCTAAGTCACTCACCTCTTTCACGTTTATATCTCTCTCCTTCACCGTCTATCTCTCTATCATTTCACACTTTTTTTCTGGCTGCAAAACATGAGAAAAAAAATCAGAAAACAAAAGTTCATCAAACTTGAAGAACTTACACGTAAAACACAAACGAGAAAGCAATCCGAAAACGTTAAACATAAAGTAATACACTAGTCAAGTAAGGTGTGAGTTTCAGGATTGGACGTGTATTTGGAGAAGTATTGGGCAGCAAGTTCAAGAGTTGAACAACGGTAAAATAAGGTATGGATTTTGTACTCTTGGTCCCTTTCCCAAGAGACCCTTAAGACTCAAATAATTCTATTCTGAAACTAGGATTTTTCCCCATTACATGTTCCATGTCACTAGTTCCTAACACTGATCTTAGGTTGGTATGTTTGATGGTAGATTGGGTTTGAAGTGTGATTTTTTTGATAATGTGTTCATGATTATGTTGTCGGAATTGTATGAACGACAAAGTATGTTTGCTGAAATTTTGTGAAAAAATGTATGTGTATGTTGTGACATGATTTTCGGTTTTAAGCCTTAAAAATAATATACTTTTATGGTTGAATTTCATGTGTGAATGTTTGTGTAAATCATGAGGTGTAAAAGTTGTTTAATGTCGTTGGATTTATTGTTAATTCTTTGCTGAATATAATCATAAAATGATTACACATAAAGATGCACCAAATGATCCACGAAATGCCTTAAGAAATAACGTATGAATGGTGATAAAAAGAAGCTGAAAATAGTCAACAAGTTTCCAGCATTTTGTAGTTCGGTTCGTCCAAACAACGTGGTACAAAATGGAATGATAAATGAATGTAAAATAAGTGCGATCACTAAGGATTGTACCCAAGACATCATTACATGAAAACTACAAAATAAAAATCAACAAAAGATTTAGAGGAAAATCGGCTGGAAGAGACCAAGGATGAGGAAAATTAGCAATTTTTATTATTATTTTTTAAAATGTGAGGTCATTGGGGATTGAACCCATGACCTCACCAAATGAAAATTACACAAAGATTTTATGAGAAAAATGAAAGGAAAAATATATGTGGTGAGTGGGGATTGAACCCACAACCTCTTGAATGGATGAGAGAGTTAGGAGAAAAATAAAGGAGAAAATAAATGTGAAGAGTGGGGATGGAACCCACAAAAAGGTTAGAAAGGTAAGAGATAAATAAAAATAAAAATAATGAGTTTGTGGGGATCGAACCCACAACCTCCATGCCTTAGAATAAAAAGGAGAGGAGAACAAGAAAGAAATATTATGAGGTTGATGGGAATCGAACTAGGGTCTCCCAAATAAAAAAAAATGCAATTATCAAGTTTAAAATAAGATTAAGTTTTCTTCAAGGTATTCAAAATTGGGTTCCCTTGCCCATCCTGTATTGACACATAAGTCATATGTAAACAAATATTTAATGAATGCCACCTCTAAAGATAAAAATGAGTACCTTGGCAAATCTTCAAGATGCCTAAGTCTTGTACCAAATAATCTTGGGTAAACATGAATCACTTAGACAAAAAATGAATGAATCCTCATGGCTTGTACGTGGGAACCTATAAGTCTATGTTTAAGAGTAAGTGAGCCTAAGATGTATGTGATAAAATGATGTTACCTCAGGATGGTTAAGTCAGAGTGTGAAACAAACTGAATGGCCAAGTGCATTGGCATATGATGAAATGAACATTCACGTGAAGGGGTGAGTAATTATGAAAAAGAAATGTGTTAAAGTTAATGAATGGGGTGAAAATATGATAAGAGGATAATATGAAAGATGAGAGCAATCTCAAATGATCCTAAGTAAATGTTACCAAAACGTACTCACGTATGAGAGTGTAAAGCTAATTAAGAGAGCAGTCTCTATGAACACTCTAATGAAAGTATTGAAGTTAATTCATAATTAATAATAATTAAGATATGAGAAAAAATCTAATGAGCTATGATGTCCTCATGCTAGAAGCCAGATTCCATGATGTATGAGTTGAATGTAATGGAACTTTATATTGAGCACCGATATGCTAGATATGAGTGGTGATGCCTTCCTTCGGGATAGGCGGAGGTTCACGTAATATCTCTCATGATATGATACTATCCGGCATTTCCGGTATCGGTCTCCTTATATCTCATAGTCTTTGAACCTATACTGCCAATATAGGGATCTAGCAGGGTTCAATTCCCTATAGACGCTAGCATGTTTTTGTTCACTTTGGCCGGTGATTCCACCTCTTTTCGGTGTGGGGATTACACACTGAATTTCATGATGCTCACATAATCTATGTCGGTTAAGGTTAAAGTTCCCTAAAAAAGAATGAGACCAGCCTCAACGAATGAATATAATGAAATAAATGATACAAAAGGTGTTATGATAGGATAATCAAGAGGTGAGCTAGACTTAAGTAATAACACTAGATTTTTCTTTATCATTGTACAACGAACCCGATGACAGTCTTAAACTACATCTTAGGTATGACTAGTGGTTGCACTAGTATATGAAAGAATGAAAATGAAGTAGGTATGAATGAATGAAACAAACTCTGTGTTTGTTAAAGAAGGCCCTAGTTGAGGTCCCATACGTTGAGCCCTCATTGTGGAAGTCCTAATGTCAAATGTATGATTCTAAGGTCTTATGGCATATGAAAGGATGATATGAACTATGTGATATTATATGTGCAATATGTTATGTGTTGTTTTCAGAATGATAAGTATGATGATACATGTTACTCGCATAGCATGACTTTCCTAATCCGATTTTTCCAAGTCCACTAATTTTAATTTCCATAATTCATATCACTAGGAGAGAGCTCTTCTTAATAATGCATGTGCTTTGTGTGTGCTTACATATACCAATACTTAGTACAAGTGTGTACCAATCCCATAGACTCTCTACTTTTAGGTGCAGGTGCTGGTGAACGCTAGAGTATTATGAGACTAGGATGAAGTTATTCGGACGTGGAGAATTCATACGGACTTGGTAGGCCCTCTTGCTTTCGAGGAGGCCTATCTTTTATATTCTAGCTTAGATGTCGGCATGAGCTAGTGGAGGATGTTCCACTAGTGTTTATTTCTCACTTGTTTCAGACATTGTATTGGTGCCATTTTGGCAATTATGCATTTAATGCAGTTATGAACTATTTCATTCATTCGAGAATCTTTGTATTAGATGGTTGTTGGAACGATTATGAAATTATGCAAATAATATTATTTGAATACGATGTTTCCTATTATGATGTCTAACTATACTTCAACTAAACAAAAAGGTCAAATTTTCCGTTAAAATTTATCTAGATGATGTAATTATGATGTTTGTAGTATTGTCTGCGACCTCTAAGAGGTCAACGACGTTGGTTTCGGCTAGGGTCTAGACTCCGGTCGTGACAGTGGCTACTATTGGTGTACCATCCACCAAGATGCTCATAAGTTTTCCAAGGCCTGTGATAGGTGTCAAACAGATGAAGATATTTCTAGTAGGCAAGAGCTCCATTTAAATCCCATTTAAAATTGAGTTGTTTGATGTGTGGGGCATTGACTTTATGGGACCTTTTGTAAGTTCATGGGATGATGTATGTTCTTGTGGTGACTGATTATGTGTAAAAATGGGTGGAGGCAATAGCACTTGCAAATAATGAAGGAAGGAGTGTCATCGCGTTCTTGAAAAAGAACATATTTTCTAGATTTGGCACCCCAAGGACTGTTATTAGTGATGGGAGATCCCACGTTTGCAAAAAGTTGTTCAAATGGTTATTGGAGAAATATGGGGTTTGCTACAATGTGTCCACTCCTTACCATCCTCAGTCTAGGGGGCAAGGTCAGGTCTCAAACTGAGAAATTGAGCAGATTCTAGAGAAAATGGTGAATGCGCGTAGAATGGATTGGTCAAGGAGGCTTGATGATGCTCTTTGCACCTATCAGACAACATATAAGACTCCCATAGGTATGTGTCCATACAAACTTGTATATGGGAACGCTTGTCACTTGCCGGTTGAGTTAGAGCATAAGGCCATGTGGGCAATGAAGAAACTGAAGATGGATTGGAATGAAGCAGCGCAACAGAGGTTGAATGGATTAAATGAACTTGATGAGTTTTGATTGAAGGCATATGAAAGTTCAGCCGTCTATAAAGAAAATATGAAGAAGTACCATGACCAAAAGACTGAGAAGTGCGACTTCGTGGATGGATTTGGTGTTTTTATTCAAATCTAGGTTGCGCTTGTTTCTGGGAAACTCAAGTCTAAATGGACTGGCCCATTCTTGATCACTCAAGTCTTCCCTCATGGTGCGGTTAGTTGGAGAACAAGGAGGCGTAAGGTTCAAGGTGAGCAGACAAAGAATCAAAATCTACCTAGGGCATGCTGAAAATACTAATGAAGTGGTTGAGGCATACCATCTTGATGAAGTCTAATTAATCGAGAGTCTTGAGTCATGCCGCACACGTTAATCGCGTTGATTGGGAGGCAACCCAATACGTATCCTCTAGCCAACACTAGTTTTTTCTTGATTTTCTAGGAGTATTGCATTATTTGGGTTTTTTATTAATATCATATATGCATTTTCTTTAACTTTCTTTTAGAAATATTGGGTATAGAGTAGACTAGGGTCCGTGTCTAAAAAGTGTCCAGAAAAATAAAGATTAGCTTATTGTGTGTTCAATGTGAAGGGACCAAATCACCAGAAATCTACAAAAATTGGTCTGGTGCACTGACCGACAAACCAACCGGTGGACCGTTGTCCCATCGACGGACCGTCGATGGCATCCGGGATCCCAGATATGATTTCTAATTTTTTTCCTAATTTAGGGAATAGTCGACGGACAATAGACGGTCCATCGACGGGGAATCATTAGTTCCTCAGACCCAATTACCCGACCCGACCCGACCGACTCTATATTCAATTTTTAAACTTTTCAGATACCCCACCCTTTAACATACCCTTCCTAAACATTTCCTTCCCCATTTTCCTTCAACTCCTATACTCACACACCATTTACTCCCCCGTAAACACTCTGATTTCTCTCTTCCCCAAATCCCCATAAATCCCAAAAGCTTTTCACTCCGAATTCCCATCTGCTTCTGTCTTCATTCCGGTCGGTGTTCAAAGTTTGGATCAATGTTGTTTCTTATAGAAATTTATCTCCCCATTCACTCTAATACAGCACAAAGGTATTTCATTCTGCACTTCTCAATGAATTCTCGTTCATTTACATGCTAAATTTATGAAATACGTATATGGGTCTTGACTTTGGGACAAAATTGCATGCTTGAATTGTTGAAACTGAGTTCCTAGTCCCTTAGAAAATGGAGAGTAAATGGGTTGGGAGTTTATTGTTGAAATGTACTGTGTTCTGAGTGTTGTTGCTTTCGACTTAGGGTTTGAAGGTCCTTTAGAATCTAAGTTTGAATTTGTGATAATCCATGCCCTCAGAATGAAAAAGTGGTTTGTTAATTGCTAGATGAACTTAATGTGTCTTAGTTTGTTTGAACATTGTTCTTTGGGATACCAACCATTCCTTACAAAAATTCTATCTGACCAATAGTACGAGACCATGTCTATTGACCGTTGGTCAGTTCACGGACCGTAGATGGGGTGCATCTTTAGCCACTCCCCATATTTACCTAAATCTAGAATGACTGATGTGGTCTACGGTCCTTCGGTTGATCGACGGACTATCCTGCACGTCCCTCGTCTTTAACAGAAGGCAGAATTCATCGGTGTCCCATTAAACTTGGAATGAACATTCACTTGGGCACCTCAACTGGTGGGTTTTCATTTTAAACACCTAACATAGGGTACTTATGTGTCACTTAAACACTTTTTTCACTAATATCTGTATACCATAGGCGCGTGCAACACAACCCGTTCTACGTGGATTAAGTAACCAATTTTATTATGCCAACTCTTAAACTTATTTACACTTAATTTTTGTTCAAATTATTGGACAAATTCAATCAGATAAAAGAAAAAGAAAAATCGATTCATCTTTCCACGAAGATCTTTCAACTTCCTTCATGCGTTTCTCTCTTTCGCCTTCTTCTCAAATGAAAACCCTAGGTCAATGACTCTTTTTTTCGCATGTATAGCATTGTTTTTCCTTCAATTCATTGTTAGTAATAACCACTGTTGTATTTTGTGTCAACATTTGCAGGTTTAAGGTTGTATTTACGAGGTATCGTGTTGTACGATGTGAAGTTGACGAGGTATTGCGCTGTCACCATTTTGTTTTTTTACCTTTATTTTTAAGTTGTAGAAGATGTATTGTGTTATTGATTCTTCTTTGTTTCTATTATTAATCTAGGTTTTGGTCTTAGCAGTGCTGATTAAAGAAGGGGCTTTTTGAGTATTTCATTTTAGTGAGGGTGGGTCTCCTTGTTGGGATATGGACAACTATATTTAACATGTTTTCATCATGGGGTGTGTTGTTTCAAACCGTAAACTTACTTACCAACAGGAAGTAGATGTATATGGTGTCGCCGTAGATAAAGACTATTTTCTTCTTGTCGAGTTTCTTCCTACCCTAAAGAACTTTGGTACACAAATGTTAAAGCATTTTACTGTAAAGATGGTGATGAATTAGTTCAAGTTAATTCTGATTCTCAACTGTTAGAATATATGAAACACTTGGTAGATGGTTATGAGTTTCATGTCTCTGTGGTCCATGAAGTTGATGAATTACAAGAAGAATTACCTGCTCCCTATTCTGTTTTACCATGGTCTGACACTGTTAATGAATATGTGGGCATTAATGCTGAGGGGAGTGTCGACAATGATTCAAATTTGAATGGAGGTGATAAAAATCATACGGAAGCTGAATCAGATTTGCTTAGTAGTGGTTTAGATGTAGATGATATTCCAGATAAAGATGATTCAGATGTTCTTAAAGAACTGAGATCCCTAGAGCTGAAAGGAGAAACAAAAGAAATCTTAATCTTAGAAAGAAAAAAGATAGGAAGACAAAAATAGTAACTGAAGAAGTGCCAATAGGTGAGGCAGTTCTAGATAGAGGCTTTGAAGATATTGGAGTAAATAAGAAGGATAAATATGTTGGAAGATTGGGAGGGAATGAGAAGTACATTGATAGCTCAGAATGTGACAATGATGATAACACTGATATCCTAGATGCAGAAGTTGTTCGAGGTGTTGATCTACCAGGCAGAACAAAAAGCAAATAGGTCAGGTATGATGATGAATGTAGTGTTGCTATTTTTGAACTTGGAATGACTTTTGAGAAAGCTAAGGAATTTAGAAATGCTTTAGCTAAATATGATATTGAAAAAAATTATCAGATTAAGTTAAGGCCTAATGAAGCTCATATAGTAAGAGCTAAATGTAAATTCCAAGAAAAATGCAAATGGTTGTGCTATGGTGCTATTGATAGGGATTCTGGTAACTTTATGATTGAGAATTACCATCCTATACACAAATGTTTACAATCTAATAAGAACAAAACGTGTAAAACTAATTTCCTAGCAAACAAATTCAAGGATGAAATAACTAAACAACCATCTTTGAGGATTTGGGAAATACAAGAATTGTGCAAGGAGGAGCTAGAACTGCATGTGGGTAGAACAATTTGTTACAAGGCAAAAATGATGATCCTTAGATAAAATATGGGTGACGGAAATATGGAATTTGCAAGGTTATGTGATTATGATGAAGTTATAAAACAAACCAATCCTTGTAGTTCTGCTTTGGTAAGAATGGATAAGGAAACTATACCAGGATAAAAATTGTTTGTGTACTTCTATTTATGCTGGATGCATTGAAGAAGGGGTGGAAAGAAGGATGTAGAAGAATAACAAGATTCGATTGATGTTTCCTAAATGGAGCTTGTAAAGGTGAACTTCTTGTAGCAGTTGGAAAGAATGGAAACAATCAGATGTTTCATATAGCTTGAACAGTTGTGGACAAGGAGACTAAACATTGTTCGAGCTTGTTTATCAACTACTTGAAAGATGACTTGCAGTTGGTACTGGATAGGGTCTTACTGTAATGTCAGATATGCAGAAGGTAATTAGTTGCTATTACTTTGATAATTGTAGATTTTTAAAATATGTTTTCTTTCTTGAATTGTATTTAGTTGTAATTGTAGGGTCTTCAAGGAGCTGTTGCTGAACTGCTGCCAGCCAAATGCTGAAGTTAGAATGTGTGCTAGACACATCTGGTATAAATGGAGTAAAATATGGAAGGGAGAGGAAAGGAGAAAGCAATTTTGAAGATGTTCGAAGGAATTTTTTGAAGTAAAGTACAATGAGGATCTTTACATAATGAGCAAACATGGTAATGAAAACATTAATGAAGATCTATTACATTATCCAAGAGTGTCATGGGTTAGAGCTTTCTTTCAAGAGTACTCCAAATGTTATGTAGTTGAAAATAACATGTCTGAAACCTTTAACTCATGGTTATGATCTTGTAGACACAAATCAATAATAACCATGTTGCTGGAAATTAGGAGAAAATTAATGACTAGAACTGTGGATATGGTTACGTTTGCTGATTCCTGGATATGTGATATCACACCTTTGGCTAGATATTATGTTAGAGGAGAATAAGGAAAAGTCTAGGGCATGCAAGGTGATTTGGAATGCTGATGTTGGGTTTGAGGTTGGGGAAGGGGTATAGGCATACAGTCAACTTGACTAATATAGTTTGTAGCTGTAGAACTTGGCAGTTGAGACGCATTCCATGCCAACATGCTATTTCTGCATTGTACCACATAGGACATGAACCTGAACCACTTGTGGAGCATTGGTATAGGAAGGATACCTTCTTAAAGGCTTATAGTCAATTCATTCACCCAATTTCAAATATGAAGATGTGGCCTGAAACTAACAATCCAAGGATTGAGCCTCCTAAGCCTAAATAAATTCCTGGTAGGCCTCCAAGAAATAGAAGAAAGAGTAAAGATGAACCAAGAAAATTACTTGTTCCATTGTAAACAACCAAGACACAACAAAAAATATCGCAAGGTAAAATAATTTATTATTTGTTTGTGCCTTTTTAGAAGTCTTCTTGAATATTATGAACATACTATGTTTTATATTTAGGTTGGTGTCCATACTTCACAACCAGCTTGCCATAATTCACACTTCACTGCTAGTCAAAGTTCACAAGGAAGTAGCCACCCTGAACAAACAAGCTACTATCAACCTGGACCAACAACATCAAACAATTGTGCTTCTTCAACAACAATTTGTGGTGATACCAGTAGAGTTAAAAGGGAAAGGGAAACTGCAAAAACTAAGACAAACACCATTGGTTAGGGATACAAGTATTCCTGTTACAAAAAGGAATAACAAGTCAACTACCTCCAAGGACAAGACAAATAACTAGACAAAAAAGAGGAAATGTTGGATTCTGGAGAAGATTCTGCAAGAGAGGGACCAAACAGGAAAACTAAAGGTGGAGCAAGTAATGTTGTATTTGTCATACACAAGTGCAAGTGGAATCCAAATACTAAACGTAAGTGTGTCACTAACAATCTCTTAAATGTCTAAAAATTTCTATAATAATTTTGATTTGTTCTTCGAAAAACAGCCTGGGACTTCAAGTCAAAGAATTCTACCAATAGGTTCAAGTTACAAGGATGCAAGTATAATGGGTATAGATAGTGCTTTTAATCCTAGAGGCTTAAGATGTAAAAACAAGGATGCTGTCACCACTTCCTAATTGCAGCAAATGGAAAACAAAAAGAGAAGTAACACCAATTGTCATATGTTTTTTGAGTATGCTAGCTTTATTTTTGTATTAGTAAACATTTTTGTGAAGGTTGTATGTAACTTATGTTTGTGCTAGCTTTATTTTGGGACCTTATTTTGGTACACTTTTTTGGGTTGTATCCTTGAATATTATGTAGCATAATGCTAACTTTTAACTCATTATTGAACATTCAATATGACTGTCTACGTATTGTGTAATTTGGATGTTACATTATCACAAATATGATTTTTCTTTTTATATTACACTAATAACAAGATCAAAATACTAATAGAACTTAGAATTTCACTGGATTCAAAAAGACAATTACATAAAAAAATTACAGCAACAACATCTAAAATACTCATACATCGAACACTGTTTGGCTCATCAAAATAGAACTATATAAAAACCTCAATAACACTAACAATTATGCTTCAATTTTGATATTCCAAACATAAGCAACCCAGTAGTAATGACACCAACAATAAAGACATTTCTTGCTCGCTTTAAGCTTTTCATTAGAAGCATTGACTTTCTTCAACAATCCCCACATTACCTTATTTGCTTGTGGAGGGTATAGTTCTTCATAAAAAGAAAATAGTCACAACCACCCATTTTCTATAAAACCAGACAAATATAATTAGACGTAAATGACTTAATCACCTAATTGACCTGAAAAATATAAGGAAAACAAGAATTTTACCTTTGAAATTCTACAAGTCAAAAACCTTCTCCATGGATTTAATTGTGTCCATGAAGTCTTTAATAACACGTCATTACCACACCTACAATATCGAACTTCATCCACATATGCCATAGAAGAATTGGAGAAGCTTAACGTGAAAGTCGGAAGAAGATAAATTGAAAAAGAAGGATCAAATTGGAAAAGAAGAGAGAAATTGGGGTTAAAATAAGGGTATAATTGGAAACATCAATATCAATAAGGTATGTGGAGTAATATTACCGTTGGGGACTCCACATCAAACACAATTTTCATGTTTATGCGCCTAGCATCACTGAAATTCACGCAGCGCTCCAGCTTTGCAAAAAGTGTTTAAGTGAAACATAGGTACCCTACGTTAGGTGTTTAATGTGAAAATCCACCATTTGAGGTGACCATGTGAAATTTCATGCCAAGTTTAGGGGGCCATCGATGGGTTCCCCCTTAATAGAACCCTTTTTGGTGAGGGTTCCAAGATTTTAGTCTAAGTGTCTACCTACGGGGGTGAACGACAGACCGTCCTACGGGTTTTTTGTCTTTAAAATAGCTTTTAATCATGCAGCTTTCAAAATATTCGCTAAGTGTTCACTAACAAACCGTCATTCCATCGACGCACCATATGTAGTGCCCGTCAGTAAATTCTGCAGTTCTGAATTGGACATTGTTTTGTGTTTCCAAGTTTAGTGTTGATTCTCTAGGGTGTGTCAGACGTTTACACTGAATCTAATAACTTTCTTTTGCAGGTACCAATGGCTTCTAAGCAAGACCTAATCTACTATAAAGGACGTTCAAAGTCTATTTCACCTTCACGTTGGTTGGTGATTGGCTCGGACGATGATGATGATCCAGAATACGTGCCACTAGACACCCGAACACCAACACGTGCTGCTAGGACAACTTGGGGAACGCCTACGAAGGTCCGTCCAGCATAGTCAATGCATCCCAGTGTGATGTGGAGCGCACATAGACCGGCTCACCGTCTGGGTCTACCATTGGTTCTGAGGGAGCGTTAGGAGGCTTGCGGGTTTGAGGAAGCATCCTCTTCACATAATCCCACTATTCCTACTATGTTGGTCCATTCTCTCTTGTCTAATGAGGCTGATAGTGCGGATTCCACTCAAGCACCCTTAACCGACATCCCTGCACCGGTTGCTGATTAGCCCAACAGGTGGTGTGTAGAAGGACAATACCATGTGTACAGGGATGCCAAGCTGCTCATCGATAAGGGGCTCATGACTCCAACTCTAACAGTCGAGCGGCGAGTTGTTATAGGGAGTCTTCACAGAGTCCCAGATGTACATGCTTTCTTCACCCACCATTGGCTAGAGTGGATGGCTACGAGCGTTGGATGCTACAGCGAGGAGGTGGTGCGAGAGTTCTACGCATATTATGTAGCGACTCTCCTTTCTTTCCTATATAGGAGGTCTAATCCCTATAATCAGGCACCACTTGATCATCTTCGAGTCGTCGCCCCAGGGTAAACATCTCATTACATACTATTCACCGTTTTTTACAACACTGACATAAATTCTACCATGGAGCTCCTTACCCCAAGTTAGACTGTCGGTGGAAGCTGATAAAAGAAGCCATTTCCAGCGTGATGCAGGGCTGAGAGAGACCACCAAGTGGTGGATAGGACAGCATATTTCTGTGTGTGGCGAGGGTGCAGATTGGGTGCTGGAGCCTAGAGGGGACATCAAAAAGTCAAACCTTACATTCAAGGCAAAATTTATCTGGCTATTGATCCGTCGCTACCTATCCCCCACTGCTTCTGACAATGTTGTTACATGGGATAGGGCAGTATTGGTAGCTGCTTTGGTTGCTGGGTTCGATGTGGACATTTTGATACTGTTGTTGGTAGTTATTCATGAGAGGGCCTTTAAGGCTACCACCACGTACCCTTTCCCCTTCCTAGTATTCGAGTTGTTTAGGTCTGCTTAAGTGCCCATAAGACATATTGATGTTCTTAGGACACCTACAGGGATGGTTGATATAGTTCTCATTTGGGACGAGGCAAATGAGGCGACGCCCCACAGAGGGCCCAGGTTATAGGTGCAGCCGCTAGAAGAGAACTTGGAGGACACGGTAGAGAAATACCAAGGGGCTAATCAAAGTACATCAAAGCCTACCGACACCACAACGGTCGAGTCTATCCCGGGTACTAGCACAACCCCGAGTTCCTCCCGCTCCGCTCCATCTGCAGCACTGGTCCTGATTGGTAGGGTCCAAAAGTTAGAGTCCCAGATGGACACACTACTGCACCATATCCAGCCTTGGATGCAGAAGTCTATAGCTGAGGTGGAGGAGCAGATTGACAAGAATATTGACCAGCAGACTGAGCGGAAGATTCTTGCTGTCAATCAGCGCCTTGACGCCTTCAAGTTAAGAGTTCTCGCCCGGCCAACCCCTACTATTGACTTTAAGACTCTTGAGGCTGTTGTGGTGAGTCTGAGGTCTGATCTGGATGCCATCCTAGATGCGCGGGTACCTGAGTCTGAGGCCACACCTGCAGAGCTTGCTGAGGATACGCTACTTGCTACACTGTTCTAGACCAACCCTACGCCACTGCCTCTACCACGTGAGCATACCAAGAGGCACCAGACCAGAGAGGGTGATGAGGCTCATGCTAGGAAGAGAGAGAGTACTGAGTTAGAGGATGCGAGAAGAGACTCATTGATGGATGAGTAGGCCTAGAAGATGAGGGCTCATGAGTTAGTTGCTGGGGTGTCTAACTCGATTTATTGATGTTGAGAGACGCACTTCCGAGGGTGCTGTTATTGGTTCAACACTACTGATGGTGTCCCTACGTCTGAGGGAGAGGGTTCCGAGAAACCAGACCCGCCAGCTTGTTGATCGTCGGCTCTATGCGCCTCAAGTTTGCTTCACCTACCACCTTGTTTATATTTATTATGCATTGGGTACAATTGCATGTTTTTTGTTAAGGGTGGGGTAAATGGAAAATGAGTGCTAGGGTGAAGTCTGAGTAGCCCAACTCATTATCCTCACTTGGGCTTTTTTTGCCTAAAAGAGTGATTATTTTACAATTAAACCGGCATATTACCTTGTACAAAGTATGTGTGAAATCTAAAGCATGATGGTTAAAATACAATGATATACTATCTAAAATGAATGTTTGGATGATTAGGCATATGAATATTGAATGTGTTGGCTCTAAGCATGACATAGAGGTACACCATTGCATGACCGTCAATCTAATGCTAGAACTAGGTGTCCGATAATCTATTAGGGTAATGAGGTTTTAAGTGAGTGTGAGGAAAGGTTAATAGTCCACTGTTGGTACCTAGCTAGAGCTTGCTCGGTTAATCCTAAAAAAAAGTAACATGTGTGAGACAATTAGGAAATGATCATAGGCCCCTGTTCAACATAGTCAACCTTTAGCCTAAATGAAAGAAAAACAAATGAAATTAATCCTTTTTTATCCAAATAATTTGAGCCTACAATGGACCTTTGTTTTCCTTGGACATGAGCCTCTCAACATATGCCAAAAGCATAACTTGAGGGTGGCTAATGCAGAAACAAAGCTCATCCTGGCCCTGACCCAACCTTGGGTATTGTGTACTTTGACTCATGGCAAAGTCATGAGTTGAGGGTGGCTATTATGAGAAATGTCTTGAAAATTGGTGTTGAAATAATTATTGAAAGAAGAAAGAAAAGTTGCTCAATCAAAGTTGAAATCAAATGAAAATTTTGAAATTTTGAAAATAAAAATGAAAGAATGGTCATTTGCACAAAAGGAAATAGAAAGGAGAACAGAAAGGAAAAATATATAAGAAGATGAAGACTACGGCATAATAAACAATGAAAAGGTAGAAAGCTTAGCAATTATGTCAAGGAGGGAAACAAGTCACTAAAATGAATCCAAATGTATCCTACCTGACCCTGAGCCTACGTTACAATCCAACAAAGTCCTATCGTGATTCTAAGAGTCTAATATGGTGAACATAAAGCATTGAATATAAGGGCAATCCTATGGTGACAAGTATCAACTAGGTGTGA
>JAKWJD010001759.1:14498007-14598007 GCA_027705065.1 Solanum peruvianum
GTTATCACTCTAGTATCGACATGGCTCCATTTGAAGAATTGTATGGGAGGAGGTGTAGATCTCCCATTGGTTGGTTTGACGCCTTTGAAGTTAGACCTTGGGGGACTGATCTGTTAAGAGATTCTATGGAGAAGGTGAAAGCTATCAAGAAAAGCTTTTAGCGGCTCAAAGTAGACAAAAGGATGCAGACCGAAAGGTTAGAGACTTGGAGTTCATAGAAGGGGAACAAGTCTTGTTGAAGGTTTCGCCCATGAAAGGGGTGATGCGGTTTGGAAAAGAGGTAAGTTAAGTCCAAGGTATATTGGACCATTTGAAGTGCTTAAGAGAATAGGGGAGGTGGCTTATGAATTAGCCTTACCCCCAGGGCTGTCCGGAGTGCATCCGGTGTTTCATGTATCCATGTTGAAGAGATACCACGGAGATGGAAACTACATTATCCACTGGGATTCAGTTTTGTTGGATGAGAACTTGACTTATGAAGAGGAACCGGTTGCTATATTAGATAGAGAAGTTCGCAAACTGAGGTCGAGAGAGATTGCATCCATCAAGTGCAATGGAAGAATCGACCGGTTGAAGAGCTACTTGGGAGAAGGAGACAGATATGCAAGAAAAATATCCACATCTGTTTACAGATTCAGGTACTCCTTTTCGCCACTGTTTCTCTTCTTTTGATCGTTCGGGGACGAACGATGGGTAAATTGGTATCTATTGTAATGACCTGTTTAGTCGTTTTGAGAAGCAGAACGAAATTCTGGAAAACTGGCCAAACTACGGACACCCCGACGGACCGTCATAGGCCCGACGGTCCGTCACAGAGGTCCGTTCCATGACACTTAGAAGTTTGAAAATCGGGTACTGAAAATTGACTCTCTGTAAATTGTTGACGGACCTGCAGGACGTTCCGTCACATCCACGACGAACCGTCGTGTTTTCCGTTGCAAAACACTTCCACGTTTGAGAATTTGGTTCGAGAAACGAGTTTCTGACCGCCATGACGGACGTGCAGGACGGACCGTCACAGGCGTGACGGACCGTCACAGCTTCCGTGGCGAGGATGGGACCTGGGCAGGCACGACGGCCTGTGCGACGGACCGTCACACCCACGACGGCCCGTCACAGGTTGTGCAGTCCCAGGCAGTTTAGGATTTCTTTCCTCGTTTTAAGGGTCGTTTTGATTTCTTTCCTTAATTATAAGGATTGAAGGGTGACATTAATAAGTCTAATTACTTAGGGGTTAAAGGGGTAACTTAAGCGAATTAGTGGGGTTTTATTGTCCTTTTTCACACTTAATTACATGATTAATTAGGGTAAAGGAAAGAGGGTTTGAATAAAACCAAAAGAAAAGAACAGAAAGGGAGAGAGAGCAGATCGATCGAGAGGGAGGAGAAAGTAACAAAGCTTGGGAGATTTCTTGTTGATTCCAATTCTTCGGTGGAGGTAGGTTATGGTTTTATATTACGATATTCGTAGTGAACTCTTGATATGTAATAATATGTGTGTTGATGATATTGTAAACCTGTCTATATGCTTATTGTATGCTTGTATGATTATGATTATGTGATGTTGATAAAACAAGCATGATGAAAACCATTGAATCCCAACTTGAAAGAAACTTTAATCCATGATATTAATGATAATGCCTTGGTATAAAAGAAGGCGTGATGAATTAAAGTGATTGGGATTGATGATGCCTTGGTTTAGAAGGTTTGATGAACGGATATATGAGATTAGTGGATCGGAGTGTCACGTTCCGACACATAGAATTAGTGGATCGAGTGTCACGTTCCGACACATAGTATTAGTGGGACGGGTGTCACGAACCGACACGTAGATATAAGGGGATCGGAGTGTCACGTACCGACACATATAGGGGATCGGAGTGTCACGTACCGACACATATAGGGGATCGGAGTGTCACGTTCCGACACATATAGGGGATCGGAGTGTCACGTTCCGACACATATAGGGGATCGGAGTGTCACGTTCCGACCACTATAGTGGTAGGGATCGGAGTGTCACGTACCGACACAAGAGGAAGAAAGATAATGAATCTTGAAAGATGTTAATATACTCAACATAATGAACTTAATTCCCAATGAGTATGGTAATGAGGCTTGAGCCCTCATGAACGAACTTGATGGTATTTATTGACGATTATGATACTTGTTGTTGCTACATGTTGAGTTTATAGTTGATTTATAATATTACTTGATATATTTATCTTCTATTTTGAGTTAGCCGATGATATCTACTCAGTACGTGTGGTTGTACTGACCCCCTACTTTTATGTTTCCCTTTGTTATTTGTGTTATGCAGCAAACGTTCCGTCAACTTCGACTCAGCAGTAGATCAAGCCAGTCTTCACTTCGTCGGAAATTCAGGGTGAGCTAATGCGTCTAGCTTGGACTGGGTCTCCTTCTTCAAGTCTTGATGCCTTGAACTTCCGGCATGGACTAGCTTTTACTTGTTTTTAGCTTTTTAGACAGTTCTTAGTTTAGTATTTGAGATAGATGTTCTTGTGATGATGACTTCCAGATTTTGGGAATATTAATAATAGTTTGGAGTTGTTTTTATTATGAGATTAAGTCTTCCGCATTATTTTCTGTTGAAATATCTTGAAATGTTAAGGTTTAGATGGGTTGGTTCGCTCACATCGAGAAATGGTGGGGTGGGTGCCAGTCGCGTCCCCGATTTGGGTCGTGACAATATCACCTCTGAAAGGGGTGATGAGGTTTGGTAAAAAGGTGAAACATAATCCCCTATATATGGGTCCATATGAGATTTTAAAGCATGTGAGAAATATTACTTATGATTTTGAATTACCTATTTAGTTGGTTGTGGTTCATCTAGAGTCCTATGTATGAATACTCTAAAAGTGCATAGGTGACCCGGTGTCTATCCTTCCTTTAGATGAATTAGGAGTTCATTATAACCTTTCCTTGAAGAGGTTCAGATTGAGATTGTAGACCGACAAGTGAAGATGTTAAGGAATAAGGAAGTAGCTTCAGTAAAGGTTCTTTGCATGAATAATCTTGTGGAAATTGCTACTTGGGAGGCCAAGGCCGATATTATGTCCCGATATCCTCATCTTTTTCCTTCCCCTCTTATCCGATGATGAGGTTGTCACACCCCTTTTTTAATGAAGGATAGGATTATTCCAATTTAAGTGACATTATTGATTTAGGGATTATTTTAATTTTTAGAGTCGCCACTTGGAATTGAGTTTTGTTGTTGCAAGTCACCTTTTTGTTTAATCTCTACTAAAAAGGAAATGACTCGTTATTTGGTGTGTAAACTAGAAATGTGGATATGGAGTTATGTTGGAAGAGGGACAGATATTACGCATCCCTCGAGTCCCGTGGTTCTAGCACAATCACTTTTATTGACTGATACATCTTTTAACAATTTTCATGAATTAGTTTATATGATTCTGTTTCGCTTATATTGTATTGTTCAAATTTTTTTAGTCTTAAATAGGATGTATAACTTCATTGTCGATCTTGACATTTAGAGACTTAACTATCTTCTTTGCATTTCACCTAATAATTATTTATAAGTGTTACTTTAAATAATAAAATTTAATTACATTATAGGACACGGTACATCAATGCATCCTTTATTTTTTATGTCTCAAAAAAGATTCGCAACACATTCTTCATTGAAACATTCCTATAATTTTGCCTAATGTTAAAAGAAAATAATTAGTCTTTACAAAGAAATAGCAACTAAAATAAAATACTAAAATTCTAGGATATAATATAAATTTTAAATTATCTTGTATTCTTTAGTTTTTATCCACCCTTAAAGTTAATTTTAAAATCCTACACATATTATCTTTTTATTTTTATCTTAAAGTAAATAAAAATATTAGGCATGCGTATATGGTAATTTCTTATTAAACCAACAAAACAATGACAAATTTCTACAATAAACTGCATTCTGTATTGGACAAAATGATCATCAATAATTTTTCACCAAATAAAGATATTAAAAAAATATATATCTCGACACACTTTATTCGTTTCAATCAAATCACAAATAAATAAAAATATAACAGAACTTATCATAATATTTACATAAAATTCCATAATTAAATTAAGAGTAACGTAAAGTTCAATACCGCAAAACCTTCCTCAAACCTAGATTAGAACACCCACCAAGTTTGTAGGTGATTTGTTATGGTACATGTATTTGTGTGTTGATATGAAAATAGTGAATAAAGAAGAAAAGATGTGAATGTATGATTAATTTTTAAAGAAGAATAAAATAAAAATGGATTTTTTTGTTTGGAAGTGGTCCTTCAATTTTTTTTTCCCTGTGCCTGTGTGTATTGAGTAAATTTTTTTCTTTTCTTTTTACAGATTGTTTTTGTATATAGTAGTGTGCATGTTTTTGTGTTTATGGGTTGTGGGGTCCGTAGGTGGTTGTAAGGGTAATGGGGTAAGTGTAGGTGGGTTGGGGTAATGGGGTAAATGGATTAATATTATGTGGTTTCTTTTTTTTTTTTTAATAAATAAAAATATAATAATCATATTAACTAAGAAAAAATCAATATCTAAAAAAAATTAAATAACTAACTAATCGTTAAAACAATAAGTAAATAAAAATAATTGTATCTTAAAGTGTGATTCTATTTTGTATAGTTTTCATACCTTTAAAAAAGTAAAATAATAAAATAAGATAAAATCAAAATATTCAATTTAGATTTTATAATATTTAAAATCTAAAATGGTAAGGTTGGGTAAAAAATTACGTGTCTACAGTTTGCCCCTCTTTAGAAACACAAAGAGTTTTGAGATAAAGAAGTAGATAACGTGATAAATTTGATCCGAATTATATTTGATATAATTTTTTTGCAACCGAGTCTTTATTTTTGACATTCTACATATCAAGAATTAAAAGGATATTAGGTCACGTGAGGTTCAAGGAGATAGAAGTGATGACTTGAAAGTTAAGTGAAGTTCCATCGAGGCTCTAGTTTGCAGCTCTTTTTGATATAAAAAATTAGAAATAATCATCAAAGGAAAATAAAAGTACAAACTCCTATCTATGAAACTTCTCTTGAGTCTTCACTTAAGTCTTGACTTTCAGATATCACCTTGATTTTTCGGATGATTATCTTGATATTGATGGATTTGATGCTTAACTTGCCACTTAGACGGACTTTTTTACAATCTTCAGAATGGCAATTTTAATGTGTTCTTGCTTGGATGGGTGTTTTCTTTATTAGAAACTGAATACAAATAGACATCAGTAAGTTAGGCTGCTATATGCATTGAAGAAGTGTATTTTTGGTAACCATGGGGATCGATCATTCTGAATAGAATTGAAACATTGCTGTTGAATTTACTATCCATGCTTTGCATGAAAAAACTTGAAAACCATCACGAAAAAAATAAACATTTTTTTCCCCAGTTTTTATTAGAAAATTTTTATGAGTTATTTCAAATAAAATTTTTATATTTAAAAAAACTCAGACTGGAAAGTGTTTATCTTAGAAGAAATAAAAATAATGATTTTACACTAGGAACTTTTTATCCTAGGAGAAAAATATTTAAAAGAAACATACTCATATTTGAAGTGTTTATTCTATGAGAATATAAAATAAAGCTCTCAGATTAGGAAGTGTTTACCCATGGAGAAATAAAAAATAACGGTCTTAGACTAGGAAATTTTATTCTAGGAGAAAATACCTATAACGTCTCAGACTAGGAGGTGTTTATCGTAGTAGAAAATAAAAATAACGGTCTAAAATTAGGAAATGTTCATCCTAGAAGAAAAAAAAAATAGTCTCATACTCAAAAGTGTTTATCATAGAAGAAAATAAAAATAATATCTTAGACTAGCAAGTGTTTATAATAGTTAGTATAACAGTTTCAGATTAAGAAGTTTGTACTAGGAGAAAATGAAAATAGCGGTCTTAGACTAAGAACTAGTTATCCTAAGAGAAAATCAAAATAACGTCTCAAACAAGGAAGTGTTTATCCTAAGAAAAATAAAAAATATCGGTCTTAGCTTAGTAAGTGTTTAACACGGAGAAAATGAAAATAAAAAAATAAATGTCTCTGACTATGAAGTGTTTATCCTAGAATAAAATAAAAAATAACAATTTCAGAATAAGAAGTGTGTATCCTAGAAGAAAATAAAAAATAATGTCTCAGACTAGGAAGTGTTTATCGTAGGGAATATAAAAAACAACAATCCAACACTAGAAGTGTTTAATATAGGAGAAAATAAAAAAAACATCTCGTACTAGGATGTGTTTATCCTAGGAGGAAATAAAAAAATGGTCTATTACTAGAAAATATTTATCCTAGGAGAAAAATAAAAACTAACGGTCTCAAACTACGAAGCGTTTATCCTTAAAGAAAATGAAAAATAACGATCTCAAATCTAGATAGTGTTTATCCCACGAGAAAATAAAAAATAACGGTCTCAGACTAGGAAATGTTTATCCTAGGAGAAAATAAAAACAACCTTTCATACTAGGATGTTTTTATTCTATGAGAAAATAAAAAAAATGTCTCATACTAGAAAGTGTTTATCCTAGAAGAAAATAAAATAAAGGACTCAAAATCGGAAGTGCTTATCCTAGGAAAAAATAGAAAATAATGATCTCAGACTAGGAAGTGTTTATCCTAAAAGAAAATAAAAAATAACGTCTAATACTAGGAAGTATTTATCTTGATAGAAAATGAAAATAACAGTCTCGGACTAGGAAGTGTTTATCCTAGTAGAAAAATAAAAAATAATGTCTCGGACTAGGAAGTGTATATCGTAGGAAAAAATAAAAATAACATGTTAAACTAGGACGTGTTTATTTTAGGATATAATAAAAATAATTGTCTCAGACTAGGATGTATTTATCAAAACAGAAAAAATAACAATCTCAGACTAGCAAGCGTTTATCCTAAGAGAAAATAAATAATTCACATTATGAAGAAGGGTCCTACTAATCCCATTATGTAGGAGAGTCCTACTAGTCTAAATTATATTATGTAGGAGGGTCATGCTAATCTCAGTATGTTGTAGGGTCCTTCTAATATAAATCTCTTTATGTAGGATGTTTTGTGCTAATCTTATTATGTAGGAGGATCGTGCTAATCAAAATTCCATTATGTAGGAGGATGTTGCTAATCTCATTATGTAGGACGGTCCTGCTAATCCCATTATGTAGGAGGGTTCTGCTAAATCCCATTATATAGGAGGGTCCTTCTAATTTCATTATGTTGTAGGGTCATTTTCCAGGAGAGTCCTGCTATATTAATTTCCTTCCTTAGGAAGATCTCGCTTTAAAGAAAGATCAAACAAAATCAGGACAACATTATTATTTTCCATACTTACACCTCGAAAGTATCATTTAAATTATTAACATAAAAGAGAAATGAATGCTTATGCCAAAAGAAAAAATGCAAGACATTGTTGAAATTAAGGTTCTTGATACTTGAAAACGAAAATGGTATCTCTGCTGTGTTTCCTCCAGAAAGTCAATATCTAACTTGGGTGTTTGTTCCATAGAAATTAAAGATGATGTGAGGTTGTTTATTCCCTAAGGTCAAAAATCAAATAGGGTGTTTTCTCCCGAGTAATGAGAGTGATTTTTTTAACACATAAAAATATTCTTTTTATTTTATAAAAGGAATTTTGAAATATTTTTTTCCATCATATTTTTTTTAAAAAAATAAATGATTTAATTTCGTTCCTTCAAGGATATAAAATTTTATTTTGTGAGATCGATCTCATTGTAGGACTGTCTACGTATCTTTTATAGAAGAATCAGGTCAAACATAGTTCCTAAAATTAATAATAAAAGCATATTTTCTTTTTATATAGATTTATTCTACAAAATACAGCTTTTGAGATACGAATCAGCTCATGGTTGAAAATGTTTATACTTTAGATGGTACCAAAAATTAGTATCATGCGTATGAATACACTTTAACTACTTTTGAAAAGATTTAAGGTCAACTCCAAGTAATTAATCCATATAGTTTCAAATGGTATCAGAAACATATTTAAGTATTTGATCAGTTAATCTTGCATATTAAGAGATTAAATTAATTCACATCATCATATCTTATGTGTCCTAACAACAATTAAAGTCCTCCTTCAAAAAATAGAAATGTTATGATATTAGAACGTTTTAGAAGTCAGTCACACAAAGAAAGAGATTCAATGCATGTGATTGAGATACTATAAATTTGACCTTTATATAAGTATTCATTTATGTGAGAACACCAAAAATGAGATCAAATTAGACCGGTCATTGGGATAAAAGACTAATTTTTCCTTAAAATTTGCGGAATGATCTTTATATTTTATATTTTCGCCACTGACCCTTGTTTTCTTGAAGTCTTCTCCTTATTTTTTTCTTCTTTTTTCTCATTTTCTCTCCTTTTATCAGAGATTGTTTTTCATTTTTTTATTCTATCTTGTCTTTGTCATTTTTTAAATTTGTACATTTGACCATTTCACTTTTTTATCCAACATAGATCTTTGGCATTATGTAGATAATTGATATTATGGTCGGGAAGGTCGAACCAAGGTATTTTTTGTTGCAGTCTGAAGGCTATATGTTAATATGTTGTTATTCAAATAAAAATGGTTGAAGTTCAAAATGGGAGTTCTATGGATAACATCTCATTCGGTAGGTTATAAAGGCACAATCAAATCAAAGAAAGACTATAAATTTCCCCCAAGTTAAATGTTGCACAATATTTCGCATCTCTCAATATTCAGGCCAAATTTTAGATCAACAATGTCATTCCATTGAATGTTATATATAATGCTCACCACACAATGCACATGAAACACGAGTTCAAATATATTTTAGCCTGATTTTTAAGAAAATAAGTTTCTCAATTATTGCATAAATATATTAAAAGATACCGAAAGAAGTCTATAGGTCCTAACAATGTTGGTCTGTCTTGTCATATAGTTAACACAATATTATTTTTCTTATGCAAACTCGTAAGTATGTTTGTACAAACCAAGTCAAAATTTCTCTAAATAGAAAAAAATCCCTTTTTGCGCCAATTTTTCTGACAGGGACTTTTTTTGATTTTTTTTGTTACGGTGAACCTCAACATAAGGCTGCGTACGGATCTTGTCAAAGCAACAATCAGTTCGAACGTAGTTCAAGAATATTGTAAACACAACTTTACATTTTATAAGAAATAGTTCTTTATTATAAGATCAGCGATACCGAGGAGAGTCGCCTACGTATCTCATCTAGTTGAGAATCAGATGTGCGTAGTTCAACAAATTTGGATAATTAAAAATTTCAAGATATTAAAAGCCCTTTTTTGAAAAATGCATTAGTATTCAAGACTTTTTAAACAAATATATTTTTCATGTAGTTCATAAAAAGAACTCAGTGTCAAGTATGAAATTCATAATTGTCCTAGACGAAAGCAAATCTTATATAAAGTCACTAAGTCAAATTCCAATTATGAAAATGAGTGGAGCTTAGTAGTGGTAAGCATGACCTAAAAGAGATAGGTGGTTGGACTGTCTTACTCAAGTGGAATACTTGAGTCCGAGAGTGCAACTTATCGGCAATAGTGCTATTATAACTTCATTGCTGGTCCAAATCTTCCTAAGATATATGACTAAATATCCTTCACTAGTGTTGAAGATATAAAAGCAAAAAATGGGCAGCAAGTAGCACAATAGACCATCAAAAAAATATATCTAATAAAATAAAATAATAAAATCAAGTAAAAGTCAATATACAAGCTCGATTCTAGTTATTACCCAGCACACTCGTCAGAGATGTCCCGCCTCTTTTCGCACATGAACGGATATGGTTTTTTTAATTTAAGTGATGTTATCGATTTAGGGATTATTTTATTTTTCAAAGTCGCCACTTGGAATTGAGTGGTGGTGTTCCAAGACACCTTTTTGTTTGAACCCTAATCAAAATAAAAAGACTCTTTTTTTGGTCTGTAAATTTAAAATTGTGGTAAGGAATTTTGTTGACCGAGGGGAAGATATTAGGCATCCCTCGAGTCCTGTAGTTCTAGCATGATCCTATCTATTGACTTATACTTCTTTTAACTTTGTTTTAGGATATTTTTTATATGCCACAGTTTCACTCATATTTTTATTGTTTAATTTTTATCAGTCTTAAACCATATGTATAATTGCATTATCGATCTTAACATTTTGAGACATAATTATCTGCTTCATATTTCGCCTAGTAATTTTCTATAAGTGTAATAAAATTTAATTATATCAATTGACAAGGTGCATCACTGCATCCGTGATTTTTTATGCCTCAAAAACGATATCCAAATGCATTCTTAATTGAAACAAATAATATTAACGTATCTAAAAGTTTATATTATGTTAAAACAAAATAGTTAGTATTTATAAATAGTGATCAACTAAAATAAAATATTAAAAGTCTAAGGTATAATATAAATATTGAATTATCTTGTATTTCTTTATTTTTATCCACCCTTAAAGTTAATGTTAAAGTTCTACAGATATTATACTTTTATTTATCTTAAAGTTAATGACAAAATTAGGTATACTTATAGAGTAATTTCTTATTTATCAAACAAAACAATGACAAATTTGTAAAGTAAATCTACTTCTTTATTGATTAAAATAAACAACAATAATTTTTCATCAAATAAAACTATTAAAAAAATATAATTCTCAACATTCTTCGTTTAAATCACGAATAAAATAAAAGTTTAAGAGAACTTACCACATTAATTAAATAAAATTAAATTTAAAAATTAAAAGTCAAGAAAAATTGAATATCGCAAAACCTTGCTCAAACCTCGAATAGAACACTCATCAAGTTAATGTAGGTTATTTGTATTGGTATATGTATTTTTGTTGGTACTGAAATAGTGAATAAAGAAGAAAAGATTGCATATGATTATTTTCAAAAGAAGAGTAAAAAAAAAAAAAATTGTTTCGGAAATGATTCTATAACTTTTCTTCTATGTATGTGTATTGAATGATTTTTTGTTCTTTTCTATTTGCTGATAGATTTTGTAAATAGTAGCGTGTATATTGTAGTGTTGGTGAGTCGTGAGGTCTGTAGGTGGGTTGTCTGGGTAGAAGTTTAGGGGGTAATTGTGTAAGTGTAGGTGGGTTGGGGTAATGGTTTAAATGAAATTAATTTTAGTTTTTTTTTCAAAAAACAATTTCGTTAATAAATATAGATATATTACTAATATTAATTAAGAAATATTCAATAGATAGATAAAATATAAAAAAAAAATAGAATCATTCGTTTATAAATAAAACTTTTAAGAAATAAAACGAAATGTACCTTAAAGTGTGATTCTTTTTTTGTAGTTTTCACATCTTTTGGAAATAAAATAATTAAATAATACAGAATCAAAATATTTTATTTAGATTATAAAAATATTTAAATTCTAAAAATGGTGTAAAATATTAGCTTCGATAAAAAATTATGTGTCTACAAAGGTTCATAATCCATCCTAGTTTTGATTTATGAAGAGTCATATGTAGTTTTTGAACTTTTGAAGATTTCCTTTATGTATGCATGTGTTTTAAGAATTTATATTTTACTTTTGTCTTCAATTCCATAAATTATATCTTTCTCATGTCTGATGGCACTTTGTTTGTTGTTAAAGTATTTGACTTCATGAGTATTGTGCTAAAAGTGCTCAAGTATGAATTGATAAAATGATGCAGTGACTGTTTGTTGTATATGTTGACTATGTGAGAAGGAAAAAGTAAATTCCTCCTTTCATAACTCTGAAGTGATGATATATGTTCATATTTGGTGGTTCAGGTTGTTCCCACCTCATGATGATGCATTATTGTGTTTATGAGTGGAGTTTAGGTTTCCTTATTTGTAAACCTTATTTGTTGTGAAATTGTTATATACCTTGTGTTGGTTGTCCTACTAGTCTTGAATCATTGTATTCCCTAGAATGGTTTAAGGTGTCATTCAGGGATAAATGTTCCTAATAGGGGGGGGGGGGAGTATTGAAACATCTATGAAATAAAATGACCTAAGCTAGAGCTTTGCATCATGAATAATGATATAAAAATGGTTAAAGTGATGCTTATAGACCTAATCCTATGTAATTAACTTTGTTTAGAAGTGTTAGTACCTAAACGTCAAGAAACTACCATGTCGTCTAGAAGATTTGTAAAAATTTAACTAGTAAGTGTTCTTAGGTCTTGTCAAGGTTTGGAAGTGTTGTACAATTTATTTAATCATGTAAAATGTTTTAATGAAGTATAAATTATGTTTATGGTTAAAACGTCAGGATGCGACACAAACTAAACCTAACAATAAGGCCCGAACTAATTCTAACTAATCTCCTAAAAACAAACTCAAATTCTCTCAAACCTCTCACAACTAAAGACTTTATTGAAGAAGAAGGTCAATATTTCTATAATTGTTCAATAACAAAATTTTCTCCATTAATCCTTAAGAATTAAAAACGTATTGAAACTCTTGAATCTTAGGACTCATTTTCCCAAGAGGATTCTTAAAAATTTATTTCAATGTTCATCAAAATTTATAAGTTTTCTCTATTTCGTGGGTCTCTTTAAAACATGACTTATTTAGTATAGAATTGATTGATAGTGATTGAGTATGAAATTTTATGAATTAATTTAAGTATCGTTTGTATTTTTGACCAAATTATTCAAAGACCCTTGAATATTCCTCTTCTCTTAACCCTAACCCTTTAATTGTGTTGAATGATGATTAGAGGTTATGTAATTGAGTATGTTCTTGTATAATTCACTATGTTCTTGTATAATTTACTATTTTATTGTTATGTTAACCTAATTTAATAACTAATATAATGAATTTCTCTCGAAGCCTATCTTGAAGGCCATGAGTAAGACCGTCCAGTTTATGAACATGCTATTATAGAATTGTTGGTTTATCTTTAGTAAGGTTGATAACATAAAGTATGAATGATATATTATGAATGTATTATCATGATATGAATGTGAAGGTTGTGAGATAATGGATGGTGTGTTATGATGTTGAATAAAAGGTAATTCCTATGAACATTCTAAGACAATGTTTATGAAGTATAATACAAAATGTTGTGTTTGTGATCAAAGGTTTTTCTCATCCTAAAACTGATCGAATATGTACATGTTATATGAGGGGTTAAGTCCCTAAGACCTATATTATTAATTAATGTTTATGAATGAATTACATATACTTTAAAAAGAGAATTTAACTTAGCACCGAGTCCTAGGACGGAATGCCTTGATTCACAATCTCGTTCAACTTTCCTTATTGATAGGCAATGTTGTATTCGTACTTTAAGACTTGTTATTGATGTAAGGGCTAAGTCCCAATTTTCGCACTCTTGTGTCTAGATGGAAATGTAAGACATGTTAGTTTCTATTTTAATATAAAAAGCGAGTTGAACTTCAAATGAAAATTTTAAATTTTCTGCTTTTATTCTATCTTATATTCAACGATGAACTCTAAGGTTTTTTCTAAGACCTCTTCGAGGACGAAGACGATGTTCACGAATAGGATTGCTCTCAGGTCATGACAAACACAGTTGGAATAAAATTCAATAAAAAGAAAATATGAACATGAGGAAATAATTCATTTATCTTAGAATAAAAAGTGAAACAAGTTTGCATGTTGTGGGTAGATTGTATAACCAACATATAAACATATGTACCATGTGTAATCTACGATCATTTTGATTTATGTGAGGGGAATACGAGTCAAGGGTACTTTAACAATGAAACAATATTAAACATTGCATTATAATACTTACTAAAGTAAGCATGTACATTTAGAATAAGAAACTCATATTACAATAATAACTTTAATACTTTATGAACTAGAAATAACAACTAAGAATCAGTCAGTACCAAGTGATATTAGAAATCTTACATTGTAATACAAGTATTAGACTCATGCCAAAGAAATAAGAAATAGAATAGCCTGACATAAGTTTTCTTTACACCAATACAACTATCACGATTGACACTCCCCTTTTAGGTTTTAATGTATAATAAATTTCATAATAAACAAAAAATTTGCGATATCACACCTGAGCCTCATAAAACCTTACCAAGATTTGACGAATATTGAGCCCATACTGCCCTTAAATAACGTAGTAACACCATTACTTACTTGTCCACCCAATACATACAATATATATACTTTTCTAAGATTACCCAAGATGCACCAAAAGCAAGACACATAAAACAACCTCAAATATTCTTTATCATATAACCTATCGTTTAACTGACCAACCACTTGATTTTACAACCAAAATTCCTTAATCAAATTCATAAATAAGGAGGAAGAAAATGGAAAAGCACCTTACCTCAATTTCTGCAACTTCACCTTATAACTTTAATTCCTCTAGAGCTTTAACATCTCATCACACTTAAGCCAAACAATAAGAGAAAAGTGTCTTAATATTTAAGGAAAGTAAGCAGCAACTTCTAGAAACTTCTGCATGTACTTATAATTAAGCATGAATAACTTGTATTCTAGTTTTCCATGCGTGAATTGAGATAAATCGAAAAATGTTTCTTCTACCTTGGTTTGCACATATGAGGGTTTATTCGAGAACCCTATAAGAACTTTAAAGTTGCTATTCTTAAACCTTATAAGAAAAAAGAGAGAGAGAGCTGGAGTTAATTGTCAATATTGTTTATTAAAAAACTAGTGAGAATAGAAGCCATTATATCTTATATTGATCTTTTTTCTCCTATAAGAATATCCTCTAGAACCTCCTTCTTTTTAGATTGATTTTCCGCCATTAGTTGGTTAAGTAGGTGACACCCTTGTTTATGTTCATCAGGCAGCTCAAAAGGTCAAATTAGGTGATGCACCTACTTGATTTCGCTCGGGGTTAACTATATTGGGACTTTGAAGATTTGTGTCATGACGGGGGAGCACCCCCTATAATTAACATTGAGTACTTGACCTCTTGGAGATCTTGTACAAGCCCTTAGATATATTTCATTGAAAATATATGAAAAGTAGCACGAAATTAATATTTTTTTCTTTAAAACGTAACGTATTATCATTTCATAAAACTGAATCCTTTCTAAAATATGTCTCAAAAGCCATCTATGACAACATGTCTACAGATGTCTTGGGACACGACCCATGAAAGTCTAAGCATAGTAAAGATATTAAAAGACAACATAGTGGTGGGGTCCTCGGATGTATGAGGACCCACCAATGTTTACTCCTCGAAAGACTTGGAAAATCTACCCTTCAAAGCAACTCAATGTTTTCAACAACCTACATTGTATTAGAATGTGGGCAAAATATGTGTTAATAAGAAATGTACCAATTATGTAAACTATCATACCAAACATAAGATATCTCAAAGGGTTAGGGAACATAGACATAATCATAAGCGATAATAACATAAACATAGCATGAATATCATAATAATAAAAAATCATCATAAAGCATACATAAGTTCATACTTAGATCATTGTCCTTGTTTTTCAAGCGAAGTACTTCACAACACACCTCCAAGTATTATTGTGCATGGCAAAGGTAGCATCCCATACTACTACCAATGCTAAGTACCTCATTTTGGTCATTCTTTATCATAAGAGACTCTCATAATTAAAATCTATGTTCTTCATGACATATGAGAAGTATGCCCCTAGATCACCATGAGGAACACTTGTGCAATTCATGTGAGGCATCCCTTTCTACATCACATGGTAAGGATATCTTGAAATCACCCTATTTCATTTTATTTTACTTTAGATGTCACCAGCAGAGCTATTGCAGATTGACAAAGAACTACCATCTTAAGTCAATTATGTCATCGAAAGAAACTATATCCACTATACAAACTAAGCATACATCACATAGGGGTTATGTCAGAGGTAGCTTCAAGTCATCCTAGTGCCATCTATGAATGGCATCCCATACTGCCATCCATTCTCGGTACCTCTCTAGGCTATCTTAATCCAAGCAAACTTGACTTGCATTCTTGTATATTAATCTTGACATGCTAACATAATAGAACTAGTATCATGGAAACTATGTTAACATACAACTACCTTAACAAAGTAAGGATATAAAAGTACAAACCCCAAAACCAATCATGTAGATTCAAGCAAAACATAGGGGAGCATGAATCCTGAACCCTAATGTAATATCAGAATACTATCTCATGTTGTTCCATGAAATGCACCTCGAATGCAAATAAATCTACAATTAGGAGAGTATAGGCCTTTTTATTAAAGTTACCATGAAGTTGTTTTGGCCTAACCAAATCAAGCTAATATGAAGGCACTTAAGTCATGATACTTCAAGCTATTCGTAGGAGAGTATCAATCCTCCATCCTAAGTTTTCTTTGCTACAACTAATGCAAGATACCATGATCAACCATTCCTTGCAACACAAGATCAGGCTGAACATGGGAGAGCTTGATTCGTCAATACCAAGCTACTATAAGATTCATCATCTCAAGCTACCATAAGTATTTCAACTTAAGCCTCCATGAGCTTTACCATCTCAAGATTCCATGAGAATCATCATCTCAAGGTACCATGAGATTCCTCATCTCAAGCTTACATGAAGGAGTCATAACTCAACCTCAAGATATTATACCTTGGTCTCATCTTACCAAGTCAATTTCACTAGAAGTGACTATAAAATACAACTTCACGCTATTCATGTTGGTCATGCCTTAATTCATTTTAGGTTATTATGTCAACTTAGGATCCATCTATGTGAAAGAACTTGCTTCCCCTAGATTTACATGCCTAAGTGTATAGGAGAAAGATAAAAACTCATCACAAGGCCCCCATAATGACTTCACCCCCAAATCCCTAGCACCAATGACATTTAAGACCTATAACCAAATGCTAACTTCATTCTATTATGATCTATATTCAAATACAAGTTATTTCATTCAATTTGATCATTAGAATGTAATTGTACTCATACTTAATTACATAGGTTCAATTCTAATTTTACAATTCAATATTTTTCTCAATTAATTAGACCTAGTTCAATTCATATCTAGGTAGTCCTTTTATGATCAATAGTATTCAACACAATGTAGTTAAGAAGATGAACTAGAATCTTCAATCTTGCCTCTAATGGCCTAAACCCATGATGATCACCTTCAACTTCAAAACATAAATTCATCAAGGAAATAACATGAAAATATCACATAATCATCATATAAACATAGTTTAATGCTACCCACTAGATTGGTATCAGAACCAAGACTTACCCATAATGCAACAACAAACCTATCTAGTTTGGGGTCTTTTTGATTCAAAAATTTGGGATAACTACGGGGGCTCTATCGATTGAAGAATCCATTGACAAATAAGATTAATACAACTTTTATTATAGATCGTTAATTCCAGCTTGATATCTTGGTGGATTTCGTCCTACAAAGTGCATCCAATTTCTCTTCTTCTTCAATAGTGTTTTAGAGAGAGTATTAGTAAGGGCCAAGTTTAGATTTGGAGTCTAGAGTAAAAATGGCTAATTTATTTCTTAAATACAATTAAAATACATAAAAAAAATATAAATAATCTCCCATTTATTTATTTTGATGCTATATGTATTTACCAAACTACCCCAGCTTTGGTCGAGACACTTGTAGAAATTTGAAGGTGTTAGTCGGCGTTGGCATTGACAGAGCATGGATAAACCAACGTACTATCCTCTTGGTCCGGTGTTTCAATCAGATATCCCTCAAAAAGAGTATAATATACCACATTCAAGTTTTGGTGCTTCGCCCCTAGTAAGTGGGTCGAATACTAGACTATGATCCGTCATTTGCAAGGCATGGTTTAACACTACCAAGACATTTTTTCCTCCTGCATTTTGGGCTTTCTTAAAGGACCCTTAGGGTGGTATTTCGGAATTCGTACTTGGAGTTTTACCCTAAACAAGACCATATACATGTTAATATATTCCCATATCATTTTAGCCTTTAAACATCACTTAAAATCCCATGAAACATACTAAGGTACACTACCACAATCAAAGGCTAACTTCCAGACGTCTTGGTCTCCTTTGGACGTTTGACCTCCAAAATCCTGAAACTAACTTTTAATGATAATTCACTATTTTAGACCTTATTAGCTTATTACACGCGTGTTATGTTCTTGTTTGACCTTATTCATTTTTGGATCCTTACAATTTGACTTATGGGCTTTAAATCTCATTTTGTTTTTTATTTAGTTTAGTTTGGAACTCATGTGAGTCCGTTAGCATAGGAAAAAATCTAATACATAAACCTTGGTCTTTTTAAATAAAACCCTATAGCTCAAGTAATATAACAGCTTACAAGTCCTATGAACTAGAATAGAGCCTCATCTAATAATTAATTACAAATATTATGTTTTTGCTTTAAAACCTTTACAAATGTAATAAGTTTGATTTACAAATATTAGAGCCTATATGTTAAAGGAATACCTTGACATATGAAAACTAGCGAAATTTAACTTGTAGACGTCCTTATATTTTTTGAAGATTTGGGAGTGTTTTATAAAGTCAAAAGATTTTAAAAAGACATTAAATAGGTGAAATACTGTTTATAGGGTCAAAAAGTCTAGTCACGAATCCCGAAGGATAACCTGGCAGGTCTTTAAGGAGGACCCAAATAATTGCAAGCAGGTTGACAAAGTAGTCTGCGACCAACATAGATTTTAAGGCCATAGTGCATCGTGCCCAGAACACTTAAGAGGAAAAACTTGCCTCACGACGTGGGGAATTCACGAGGCTCCCTTACTCCAGCCGTATTCGAAAAAAATATTTGGAAGTGACGTGGCGATGCGTTGCCACTCCCCAAATTCGATCGTGTCCTTTTCAAGTAAATTTAGCATTACAAAAAGACCCAATTAAGTGAGCTGTATATTCGTAAATATAGGGGAGGTGACTATATATTTATTTAGGGTCATATTTAATTCATTATTAACCACCCAAATCAATACACCCAAATTACTCTCTAAATTCTTAATCTACTCAACCTCCATTGAAAAGCATTGGAAGCTTTGAGAAGAAGACAAAGTTCTCAACTTTTCTTCTCTAATTTGTCAATTTAGTCTTTATTAAGGTATGTATTCTTCATTCAAGTATTCCTTTCCCCAAGAGGTCCCTTCAAAGTTGATTTCTAAATCACCCAATTCCAAAGGTTTTCTCTACTAATAAGTTTTCTACTAAACATGAAATTGATGATTAATTATGACGAATTGTGATTACGTATGGCTAATTAAATGTATATTATTGGGTAATTGATTTTTATTAATTTTAATTTCGTGTGATCCATGTCATTTTTCTAATTTCCATAAGTCTTGATCTTGCTTATTAATTGATTGGATTTAATGAATACATTGATTGTTAGACTTGTGTTAACTATGATACTCCTTTCATGAACTGCCTACTGTAAAACGTTTTTTGGGATTGAGTGTACCTCTTTGATGAATTCATGAATGAAGACTTTTCTCCAACCCTAGCTCTGAATTTGACTTGTAGATGATTAGGGTTGTTGGAATTGATTATGTTATTGTTTAATTAGGTTTATTATGATGATGATGAGTGGATCATTGGATTATTGGGATGACATGAGGGTATGATATTGAAGAAGATTTTGAAGTATAATTGGTAAGAGCTTTATGATTATGAGTTCTTTAATTCAATAATAATGGTCGATGCTAGATAATGATGTTCAATTGATGTATGATTGTGTGATTACATTAAGAAGAAATGTAATAAATATGTTGAATTGTGAGATCATGTTGATGGTATGATGATACATGGTTGAATATGAATCACTTCTGTCCCTTACTATGATATGACTATGATGTGTTGATGTCATAAATGAAGGGTTTTAATGAAAGGAAATTCTCTTGCAATACCTAATGAGCTTATGAAATGATAATATAAGGGGTTATTCTCCTTGTCATATATTAACAAATTATGATTAAGAAAGGCTTAATGACATTTCAAAAAGG
The DNA here is from genome assembly GCA_027705065.1 of Solanum peruvianum. NCBI lineage: Eukaryota > Viridiplantae > Streptophyta > Magnoliopsida > Solanales > Solanaceae > Solanum > Solanum peruvianum. The sequence continues at coordinate 14,517,962 of JAKWJD010001759.1, forward strand.
TGCTTTAGCTTAGCACTGAGCGAACTAGATATAAGAGGTGTCCCTTTCCAATGTGGGATGTTAGGTTCACATGATTCTCATAAGATGGAAACTACAATGCAATTGTGCATAAAGAGGGTTTCAAGTATATCTCCTAGTTCCTTAACTATGTTTTCTCCATAAGAATAGTAGCTAGTGGGTCCACCTAAAATATTATGTTCAAGTTTTTGTTCTACCTTGACAACTAGAGCACCTTCTTTTGGTGTGGGTTTCATGATACCGGATTCAATGTTTAGATCACATAGTCAATTTATGAAAATGTACAATAACTAGAGCAACTTAAGGGGTTCTACTTAGTGTAGGCATTGGTATGGACTCTACTTATAAATTGCACAAGTTGAACTTGACAGGAGTCCTAGGAGGTTGTTCTTACGCACTTATGATAGGAGTGAAATCATATGTGGAATTAACATGTTGATGATCCTATATGATGTTTGTTTCATTGATGAACATTCTGTTGGTCGAAATTGCTACGTATGAGGATGGCTACACATGATGTTATCGATGTATGAATCAAGACATTACTTATGATCTCTTGCCTTGTTTACTTGATTATGTGGGATTATGGGGCTTCACATGAGCATTGCACTTGTAGGCTCGGGATGGGATTGTTGGTAAGGGTCTTGTATACAATGATGATATGAACTCTATTACATGAATTGTTGTTATGAATTCATGTTTAGGCAACCTTTTGTTTATGATATCCACGTTAACTTAACGTTGAAATGATAATGGTCTTGTGTTTAATATGGAATTGTTTTAGGTGATAATATGATATAGGATTGTATATGTTCTTAATTGAGAAAGAAGGCTTTTAAAAGTGACTTAGCATGGTTTTGAACAAAATTTCCTTTTAAGCCTTATTTCAAAGGGTCTTATGTGCATACGTTTTCATACATAGTACATGTTGTTTGTACTAGCCCATATTCTATCCCTTTTCCCAAATTATTTAGGTTCATGCCATTGAAGTATAGGAGGACACTTTGTTACCTTTTAACTATTCTAGATATGTTGTTGTTATGTCTAAGGACACTTAATCATTCCATTATCTTTGAGACTATTGTTGTAAGACTATATGTGGTTCATTGTATTGAAGTATTTACTTTGCCTAAATGTTCTAATACTCTTTAGATGGTTTAATGTGAAACAATGTTATTAGACTATATCTTATGTATTGGTTCTATTGCCTAAACGAGAAGCCTATGTAACCTTCAATAAGAGAGAAGTTTATGTAAACTCCATATTCATTAAGTGAGAGGTCCAAGTATACTTAACTATGTAAAAGATTTTAATTTTCCCTATTTATAATATTAAGAAGAATGCTAAGGGCTAGTCCAAGTCCACTCCAAGGACAAAGATGTCGGTTACGTCTAGGGGCGGCTCCTCAGTCTTGATATTAGGTGATGCGCCGAGTTGGTCCTTTGGACTAATCAATAAGTCAAAGTAGGTGATGCACTTGCTTGTCATCTACTAGCTTAGTTAAGTCAAACAAACAACTATTATTTTATTCCATTTTCTATATTACTAATTCTTTTTGCTTTAACATAGCACTTATGTTTCAACTCTAAGCTCAATTACCACCATACTGTCTCTAGTTTAAATACTCCCATTGGTGTTAACTTAAAATTCACATGCTAAAACGTGCAAGCCATCACATAACCTTGCTACCTAGTTTAACCCAATGTTAATCATATAGTAAATATAGTCCCTCACCTCTGCTATAAGGCTTTGTGAAGTATTAGTAGAATAGAACAAGCACATTGATAATACAAGTTATTACATCTCAACACAATTTATAAGCATCATATAAATAAAACTACTACTCGTAGAATAATGAATGTTACATCCTCCCCTCTTTATTGTCACGACCGTTGAGCACCGCTAGACATAATCAGCGGTGGTGGCCTCTGAGAGGACTTAGACAAGTCTCTTACCATTCGTCATAACATATCATACGATAAAATTCGGAAAAATTAAAACTTTTTCCATATTAAGGTATACATACATCTCTCACATACTACATATAGAGTTTATTTAGACTCCTCACATAGGAAGCTTACATAGGATTCTTGTTTAGACAAGATAACCAACATATCATGATTTAGTCTAACAATATCATCTCACACCAAACCATCTGAAATGAAGTACAACATTCAGGCTTAGTCCTTATACAAAGCCATAATTGCCATATAGGGCTTGCAACATTTTCTACAACAAAGCGATGAATGTCTTTAGACTATAGTAATACTACTAAGGTAGAATACGTTGCAACATCCTCGAAGTAGTGAACCTACGAAAATGAGGGAAAAAATACAAGTCTTGTATCAAGCAACCTTGATACCTCAATAGCCTGAACCCACATTGTATGGGAAAAAGGGAAAGAATATGGGTTAGTACAACCACATGTACTAAATACGGAAACATATGCAGATAATACATTGAAATCATTCTTAAAGGGACAATCAGTTCAAAACCATGTAGAGTCACTTTCAAAAGCCTTTATCCACTATCAAGAACATATATAAGCTAATAGACATAACATTACTCAAGGCGAGATCAAATTCAACATATGACCAGTACCTTCACAAAGTCAAGTCAATATGGATATTATCAATATAATTCATATCTACATGATTGTCATGATATTAAGACCATATAGGCATAACAACTCAAACATAATATCACAACATCAATTCATGTACTACAGTTCATAATATCACACAACATATAAGACCCTTACACATAACCCCTTCCCAATCTTACAAGTGCAAGGCATATGTGAAACCCATAACCCCAAATAGTCACATAAAGCAAGTAAAGGATCATAATCAATGTCAACATTTCGTATATTTTCATATCATGCATGTTCATCCTTGTACATCAACATAAACCATTAGCAGGTTTATCAATAAAACTAATATCATATAGGATAATCTACATGTAAAGACATGACATACAATTCATACATATCATCTGTACATAGGAAAAACCTCCTAGGACTTCCCTCAAGGTCAACTTGTTCCATGAATAAGTAGAGTCCCAAAGCCCTTCCTATACTAAGTATAACCCCTTAAGTAACCCTAGTTAGCGTTCACTTTATTACTTTTATTTTACTTTTAGGAACAATCGCCTTAACCGACATTGACCATGTGAGCTAAACATGGAATCTGGTGTCATGAAACCCTAAACCAAAAGAAGTTGGTCTACTTGTCAAGGTAGAAACAAAACATGAACATCACATTTTAGGTTGATTAACTAGCTAGTATTCATATGTAGGCAAAATATTTAGGGATCTAGGAGATATGACTTGAACCCTCTACATTCCCATTAGAAATTTCAGCCCTTATCTAATGGTAATGTTTGGTTAATATCCCTTCTTTTGAGAGTTAACACCTCTCATTGTCAAGTTCAATCATTGATAAACTAAAGTCCCTTTTTGAAATGTCTTTAAGTTGTTCTTAATAATCATAGATTTTTATAAGTCATAGGAGACTAACACCTTGTATATCATGTAATTTTCTCATTACATATTTCATGAAAATGTCCTTTCATAAGAACCATTCATTTGTGAGATAAACAAATCATAATCATATCATAATAAGGCACATAAGTTGTTCACATTCAACTTCGTATCAACATAACTTTAACGCGATCTCACAATTCATATAGTAAAGACTTTTGATCATAATAATCATATCATTATATTCTTAAGATAAGCACATATATTACTTCAATTGCACAACAACATCACCAATTATAATTCATCCTTATTGAAGTAAAGAGTTCAAGATCACAAAGTATTAAAAAATAGCCTCCATGGATTTAATCAAGAATCTCACCCTCAATACAACGCAATTACACTATAACCCACTCATAATCATCATAATATAATGAATTAAAATATAACATAACCAATTCAAACAATCCTAATCTTCTACAAGTCCAATTCATAACTAGGGTTAGGGTAAATTATTTAATTAAGTGATTTTATCATAGAACTACAACAATTAATTAATATACAATCATAATCTAACAATATTAATCAAAATAAAGTAATATAAAATCAATTTGAAGGGACAATTTATGAATAGAATGAAACCCATGATTTTGATATCTTGAAATCAATTTGGAAGAGACTATTGGGGAACAAGATCCCAAGAGTGAAGATCTTCCATACCTTAGGATTACATAGTGTTTGATAAAAAAATTTCAGTATTGAAGTCCTACTAAATCATTGAAGTATTCTTCAATGGGGTCTTTCAATAGAGAGAGAAAGAAGAGAGAAGTTTTAGGTTAGTTTAAATGAGATTAAGTGTTTTATTTAGTCCTTCAATTAACTTAATTAACCCTCCATTAACCCTTAATTAACAAACTTATTAACTAACTAACAAATTAATTCACTAACTAAAAGACTTTATAGTGAAAATAGACCCTCAGATGACTGTTGCCCGTCGATGGGTCATCGATCAAACAACGAAAAAGTACTTGCAAGCCCTCTTTTGATTCATAGTCTATAATTTTTGGAAATTTTGGAAATTTAATAGTAGAAACCAATGGATCCATCGACAGAGAGTTGATCAATCGACGACTCGTCAATTGGCTTCGTGGATGCACACTGTCAAGTTTACAATTTTGGGCTCAAATTGAAGGGTCCCCTCCAAGGACCCCTAGGGAGATCCTTCAGGAGTCGTACCCATACGTTCCAACAATAAACACACTTATGTGTATGTTCAACACCTCTTTACTATTTTTCATTTAGTTATGACTCTTAAAACCCCATGAAACATGCCAAGGCACACAAGTGCACATTTCACACTTTCTAATTTTTTCTAAAGACATTTTTTTAGGCCTATAAACATAGTTACAAGTCTTGGTTCATCATGTGAGGCTCTAGATTAGGTCATCGAATTTGGAATGTTACATTATCCCCTCTCCCTTCCCCCCTTACGAACATTAATCCGCGAATGACACTAAAATATTCTTGGTAGGGGAAATTATGAGACTCAATACTAGCAGCTCAAACAACAATAACATAAACAACATGAGTTACAAATCAAAGGAGTAATTCACAACTCCATTCAACACAGAACTATGACATTTACACATAGCAACTCAAATCACATTTACGATATATAAAAACTCAACCTTATACCATGAGGAACTACCTTCTAAATATCAACAAGATCTCAACATGATCATGAAGTCACTTATTCCAACCTTATTTCAAAACATATTAACATTCTCAATATTATTTCATGAAGTCATAAATACAGAAAATATAAATAAGTGAATATTAAGCAAAAGAGTATTTCCACATAAAAACTTATTTTAGCATGAACCTTTACCATATATATTAATATTTATTAGAACAAGAAAAATTCAAATTTATTCATTATTATTAATGGGATGATTACTAATCCCAATTTTTTTTATAGATTGTTGAGGAAAAAGATGAGGACAAAGGGACTTCATGTCATCATGGGCCTCCCATGTTTCTCCCCCACCTAGGTGGTTTCTCCATAGGATTTTTACGGAATCAACCTCTTTGTTCGTCAACTTCTTGACTTGGCGATCAATAATTATCACTGGAAACCCTTCACACGAAAGGCTATCATCCACACTCAACTCTTCTATAGGGATAATGAACGCGGCCTCGCCAATACGCTTTTAAGCATGTATACATGTAAGACCGGCTGAACGAAATCTTGTTCACTAGGTAGCCTCTACTCATATGCAACTTTTCTGACTGATTGCAAAACCTCATAGGGAACCCACATACCGGGGACTTAGCTTTTCCTTTTGCCAAATCTCATCACCCTTTTAATAGGTGAAATCTTCAAATACACCATATAACCTACTTAAAATACAAGGTCTTTTATACCATTGTCGGCATAGGATTTTTTCCCAACATACCATGTTTGCAACCTATCCATAATCACCTAAAAACTTCTCTGAAGCACCATAGATTATTTCAGGATGAAGGAGTGAAGACTCACAAACCACAAACCACCAAACCGGAGATCTACATCGCTTACCATAGAGTGCTTGAAAAGGCGCCACGGAAATACTCACATAGTTGTTATTATTATAGGAGAACTCAATCAATGGTAGGTGATTTTCCCAATTCCCTTCAATAACTATCATCGAAGCTTTTAACATATTATCTATGATTTGAGTAGTACTTTCCGCTTGATGATTCAATTTGTGATGAAAAGAGGTGCTTCGATTCACTTAAGTACCCACATTTTTTTTAAAAGTCCTCCAAAAATGAGAAGTGAATTTAGCACCTCTATCCGATATAATGGACAACGGAGTTCCATGTAAGCTTACTATCTCATCAATGTATACCCTTACATAATCATCCGCTTAAGAAGTAAACTTAATAGTGATAAAGTGCACGATTTCATCAATCTATACACTATAACTCAAATTAAGTCATTTTTCCTCTGGGTTTGAGGCAAACAAACAAAAAAATACACATTAATTTCTTCGTACTTCCAAGTAGGAAATTCCATTGTTTGATTCAAACCACTTAGATTTTGATGATAGGCTTTGACTTTTTTGCGATTTGGACACTTGGCTACGAACTCCAGTACGTCCCTTTTTAAGAAATACTACCAATATAACTCTCTAAGGTCACAATACATTTTTGTGGCACCCGTATGAATAGAATATCGGGAATCATGAGCTTCTTCCAAAATCTTCCCCCACAAATTATCAACATTTGGTACACACAACCTGCCTTGGTTCTTAAGCACACCATCGCCCTTTTGAGAGTAACTCATCGAATTTGATCCATCAGAAGCGGATCAATATGTTGCTTATACTTTACCTCAACTACTAATGATGACTCACAGTTATTATGAATCATAAAACCACTGTTTGGGGAATCCTCCATCTGAACTCCCAATCAAACCAACCTATGATTATCTTTAACTAGGTCTTTTTACCTTCTTTTACGTGAGACACAGTACCCATGACCATACGACTTAGAGAATTGGCAACAATATTGTCCTTGCTTGGGTGGTCGAGAACACTAATGTCGTAATCATTCAATAATTCCAATCATCTTTTTTGCCACATATTTCACTCTTTTTGAGTGAACACATATTGAAGAATCTAATGGTTGGTATATACATCATTATAAACACCATACAAGTAATGCCTCCATATTTTTAAAGCAAACTACACGAATGCTAATAGAATATCATGAGTTGTATAGTTATTCTAATGCACCTAGAGTTTACAAAAGGCATAGGCTACAACCTATCCATGTTTCATAAGGACACAACCTAAACCCACACAGGAAGTGTCATAATATACCAAAAAAAATTAGTACCCTCCAATAAAGTAAACACCAGAACAGAGCTAAGCCTATCTTTAAAAATTTGGAGCCTCATTTCACATGCCTCTGAGCACTCAAACTTACTACTCTTTTGGGTCTAGGTAGTCAAAGGAGAAGCAATGGATGTAAAACCACCCGTAAACTGCCTATAGTAATTGTCTTAACACAAGAAACTTCTAATATCAATTAGAGTCAACGGTCTAGGACAATTTCTAACCGCCTCATTTTTTTTTAGATTAACCTCTATACTCTAACTTAAAATAATAGGACCAAGAACCTCCACCGATCTCAACAAAAACTCACATTTAGTAAACTTGGTAAATAGTTAGTATTTCTTAAAGAGTTAAAATACCACCCTCAAATGGTCCATATGTTCACCCTAATTCTTCAAATATCCGAAGATGTTGATCAATGAAGACAATTACAAAAGAATCTAGGTAATTATGGAACACTCTATTCATAAGGTTCATAAACGCCACGTGGGAATTCGTGTTAACAAAAAACATCACTAGGAACTTATAGTCTTCATACCTGGTTCAGAAATTTGATTTAGGTACATCCTTACCTCTAACCCTAAGATGGCGATATCCTGACCTCAATTCAATCTTAGAAAAGTATCTTGACCCTTGGAGTTGATCAAACGAGTCATCAATCATTGGGAAATGATACTTGTTCTTAATGGTGACTTTATTGATTTGACGATAATCAATGTACGTCCTAAAGGAAACATCCTTCTTCTTATCACACAACACTGGATCTCCCCATGGGAAGATACTAGTTTGAAAAAAAAACTTGTCTAAATAAGTCCTTTAGTTGAATCGTTACCTCTTTCAAATCCACTGGAGCTATACAGTAAGGAGGGATTGTAATAGGATTCGTATTCCATAATAAGTCAATACCAAATTTTATTTCCTTCTCGGGAGGAACTCTGGATAGTCATCGAGAAAGACTTACAAAAAGTCCTACAGTATGAGGACCGACTCTATTGGAGGAGTTTCAGACTTAAGATCTTTGAATCTTACCATATGATGAATACACCCCTTAGAGATCATTTTACAAGCTTTTGGGAAAGAAATGATACAACATATAGGAATTGAGTTACCTCCTTTCCTCTTTAAGAAGGGTTCATTAGGAAAATTAAATTAACCAATCTTGTTCGACAATCTATGGAAACAAAACAAGAATGCAACAACTCTAATCCAAAATGACAATAAAATCAATCATATCAAGCTCTTCCAAGTCCACCCATGTAACTCTATGGGACAAACATATAGTACAACTCCTAAACACTATTCTATCCACAACGGAGTCACCCATCGAGGTTGTAACCAAAAATGGTTTAGTAAAATATCGCGTAGAATATCAAACCTTATAGCTATTAGAGGAGTTAAAAATGATAAAGTAGAACCGAAATCTAGTAAAGCATAAACATCAATAGAGAAGACTTCTAACATACCAGTGACAACATAGGAAGATTTATATTGCTCACCCCTAGAGTGTAGAGATTAAAAGTTGTTCCTCATTGGAGCATCATAACTAGGACTAATTGTTTGAGATTTAACACTTCCCTTCTCTTTAATCCTCATATTAGGACAATTCCTTAATTTATGGCCCTCTTTTCCACAACCAAGCAATTTCCCGTTCCCACGAAGCATATACCCCTATGCTTCTTACTACACTATGCACAAAAAGGTACATCGCTAAGTGAATTTAAACTTCTTCTCTTTTTGGACTTAGGGTTAGACACCAATACTTGCTAGCTTTAGGGAAATTTGAAGGAAATTGGTTGGAGACCCTCTTCTTCAACGTAGGATTGTCTTGAATTTCAAGCTTACCCTTGGGAGCACCCCCTCATATGACGTGGCCCTCTTAAACTCCTTATTCTTCCTCTTTAGTCCATTCTCCATAAATTTTTGAGCATGAAACATCAAATGAGACATATCCATATTATCATATAGCAATTCTAAATAACACTCTTCAACTAGGTCATCCAAAACTCCTGTTACAAAGAGAGCCATCTCATCCGTAGGGTTAGATACAACGGAAAGAGCATATACATGCACGATTTAGTGAACTTGGAGGTTTACTATTGCACACTCATACCTCCTCATCGAAGGTTCATGAATTTTTTCACCTTAAACTCCCTTTTGTCCCTTGAAAAGAACCTATCAATGAAACCCCTTCAAAACACTTCCAAAGTTATAGGACTCACTCTCAAAGCCCTATTATCACTCCATTGGGTATACCAAGTTTGAGTCACATCCTTAAGTTGATAGAAGTCTAGCTCAGCCTTCTCATTTGAACTTACTCTCATATCATAGAGGATCTTCAAGACCTCATTAGGAATGTCTTGGAGATATTCATTCAGCTTAGATCCAATGAACATAGGAAGGTTCATCCTTTTAAATTCCCTCAAGCGAGTTTATTGCACATGAGGTCCAACCTCTAAATTTTCTTTATCCATTATGGAATGAGCTTTATTAGATACCTCTTGTTAATCATAGCTTGAGAAGATGTCAGAAATCCCGATCTTATCTCTCTATCCGTCATGGGTGGAGGAATGACCAGGCTTTATCCTGTGGAGGAGCTTCGTTGCTTTGTGGAGGAACTCCCACATCAACCCAATCTTCCTCCACTCTCTTTGCGGCTTCCCATCTCATAGTAATCTCCTATATCCACAAGGAAATGATTAGAAGAAAAAAGGACACATAGAGTTTCAACTCTCGAGGCAAGACTTTTTAGATTACCACTAAGTGAGAATTCCTAAGCATCACATAGCCCCGCATTCATAAGTGTGGACCCCTTAACACCAATGAAAAAGACTCTACATAGATGTGTTTTAGTGAGACATCAATCCTAAGATTACTTCAACCTCATGCCCTGATACCAGGTTTGTCATAACCGGGGAGCACCCCTTAGACGTAACAGGTGTCATCGTCCTTAGAAAGGACTTATATAAGTCTCTTTGCATTCTTAGTAACATATCATAGGTTAAAATGCGGAAATATTAAAAAAATTTAAATATTGAGGTATTCACAAACCTCTCACATAGTACATTTAGAGTTTACTTAGTCTTCTCGCATAGGAAGCTTACGTAGGATTCTTGTTTAGACAATATCACCAACGTATAAGGATTCATTCTAATAATGCATTATGACAATAAACCATATAAAATGAAGTAGAACATTCGGACATAGACCATATACAAATACATAATTGCCGCATAGGGATTACAATAATATCTTCAAGGATAGAAATGAAATGAATATCTCTAGACTATAGCAGTACTACTAAGATAGAATACGTGTCATCATCTTCGAACTAGAAGACCTACCTAAACATAGGGAAAAAGTCCAGGTCTTCTTGCAAGAGTACTTGATACTTCAACGGCCAGAACATACATTGTTTGCTAAAAAAGGAAATAATATGGGTTAGTACAACCATATGTACTAAGTATTGAAACATATGCACATAAAACATTGAAAACATACTTAGACGGACAATTTGTTCAAAACAATGCAGAGTCACTTTCAAAAGCCTTTATACATAATCAATCACATATACAAGCCAATAGCCATAACTCACTGAAGTCAAGTTCATATTTAACGTATGACCAATACCATCAAAAATTCAAGTGAGCATCGAGATTATCAAAATAAGTTATATCAACATGAATGGTATCATATCAACATAATATAAGAATAATAACTTAAACATCATGTCACAACATCAATTCATATACTAAAGATCAAAACATCGCACAACCTATAAGATCGTTACTCGCAACCCCTTCCCAAGCCTACAAGTGCAATGCCTATATTAAGCCTCATAACCCCACATAGTAAAGTTAACCAAGTAAATAATCATAATCAATGTCAACATTTCATAGATCTTCATATCAGGCATGTTCATAATCATGTACATCAACATAGACCAATAGAATGTTTATGAGTGAAAATAATATCATATAGGATAATCAAGATGTATAGTCATGCTATGGAATTCATACATATCATAAGTACATAATAACGACCTCCTACGAGTTTCTCAAGGTCAAACTATTATATGTATAAGTAGAGTTCCATACCCCTACCTATACTAAGTATAATTCCTTATGTCACCGTACTTAGTTCTCACTTCATTACATTTATTTTACTTTAGGGAATAATTAGCTTAACCAACATAGCCCATATGTTCTAAACATGGAATCAAGTGTCATAATACCCTGAAACGAAAGAAGGTAGTCTACTTGTCAAGTTAGGATCAAAACATGAACATAGCATTCTAGGTGAATCCACTAGCTAGTATTCCTCTTGAACCCTTTACATGCCTGTTAGAAATTGGAGCCCTCATCTCATGAGAAGGTTTAGTCAATTTACCTTTTATAGGGAGTCAACACCTCTCATTGTCAAGTTCACTTTGTGCTAAGTTGAAGTACCTTTTTGAACTGTCTTCAAGCCATGTTTCGTCAGCATATCTTAGTATAGGTCATAGGCGACTAACCCTTTGTATATCATGTCCTTAGCTCATTAGGTATTCCATGAGAACGTTCTTTCATAATAACCCTTCATTTGTGAGATCAACATATCATAATCATATCATATTAAGTCACACAAGTGGTTTACATTCAACATTCTATCAACATAAACTTAACATAATCTCACAATTCATATAGTCATGACATTCATCATAATCATCATTTAATCATCTTTTTTATCTCATCACATATATTACTTTAATTTCACAACATCACCACCAATTATTATCCATCGTTATTAAAGTAAAGAGTTCAAGATCACAAGGTCTTACCAAACATCCTCGATGAACATTATCAATAATATCTTCCTAAATCCATCATAATTATACAATATTCCACTCACCATCAACATAATATAGTAAATTAAAAAAAAATAACGAACTCCAACAATCCTAATCATCTATAAGTCCAATTTATAACTAAGATTAGGGTAAAGGATTGAATTCATAGATTCTATCATAGAGTTACAACAATTAATCAACATATAATCATAATAAATTTCTTATAATCAAAATAAAGAAATATCAACTCAATTTTAAAGATCAATTTCGTAGTAAAAATGAAATTCATGTTTTGACATCTTTTTGAAATCAATCTTGAAAGACTCTTGGAGAAAGAGATGCTAAGAGTGAAGAGCATTCATACCTTAGGATTCCTTAGTGTTTGATGTATAAGCTTTGAATTCCTACTCAAGCTTTAAGTGTTTCTTCAATGGGGTCTTGCAATAGAGAGTAAAATAAGAGAGAAGTTAAAGAGAATTTGGGTTTGGGAAATGTGGGATGTTAGGTTAATTTAAATAAGATTAAGAATTTTTATAGTCCTCAACAAACTTAATTTACCCTACTGTTAATCCTTAATTAACCAACTAAATAAATAACTAATTAAGTCACTCACTTAAAGACTTGGAAGTGAAAGTCAAACCTCGAACGAAGGTTGCCCGTTGACAGGGTGTCGATAAAATGACGGCACTGTAATGGAAAGTCTTTGTTTTATTTATAGGCTATTATTTTTGGCCACTTTGGAAAATGACGTCATGGACTACTCTTCCATTTGTTTTTTGGATGAACATTGTCAAGTTGACACTTTTGGGGTCAAGGTGGTCGATGGGGAGTCCTATCAAGATGTTTCGACAATAAAAATTCTTCTCCATATGTTTAACACCCTTTTACTAAGTTACTTTAAATTTCGACTCTTAAAACCCCATGAAAAATACCAAAGCACATTAGTTCAAATTTTGACAATTCATCGGACGTCATGGATGTTTATTAACATTTTTAATCTAAAACTTCCTAAATGTTTTAAACAAAACTTCCTAAATGTTTTAAACATGTTATTTTAGGCGTGTAAATAATGTTACAAGTCTTGTTTCATCATTTGAGGCTCTAACAAAGGTTATAGACTTCCAGAATGTTACACTTATGATCATTCGTCTTTGAATGATAGGTGATGCTTGTAGCTTAGTTAAACTGGGAATTTCATATAGAGATTTATGAGAGTTACCATTGTAAATAGGACTATCCAAAATCCATGGACTAACCTAAAACACGCATAGACAAGTCTAGTAGGAATTCTCAATAGATATTAGTCATGTAATAGTAATATGACAAATTAATCAATTTTCTCGACCATGAAAATTAAATGAAGATACACAAGAACAACTCATAAAAATAAGGACTTTAATATATCTAAACAAAAAACATGAAAATTATGTATTCAATGAACAAATTCTAGTAGGATTTATGATTAGGTAAAGGGACAACATAATCTAATATTGATTTGTAGATGTTTAGAATGAGGGGTATTTAGGATCTCTACTATATTCTATTCCTAAGTTATATTCTAACCCTTCCACAATACATCAATGGATCTGACACCTTTCGTGCTTAGCTTCTAGGCCTTACCAGTTAAGAAATACTATAGTATCTCCCAATATTTTTTTATAGAATTGACAGATAAAATCACATGATCTATATATCAGGGCTCTACTTTCCCTTCTCCTTTATCTTATGACATTTTTCAATGGTGAATCTTATACGAACGCATAACTGTTAATAATATCTCTAATGTTTGATGTCGCACCTTCCAATAAGGTAATATGCTACGGTATTTATCTATGGATGTGATTAAATTTACATATATTTTAGTACATAATGTTACAAGGAAACGTTATCTCAAATTGTTAAAAATCAATTTAATGAAAATAGAGGGGCATAGTATATGGATAGATAAGCCACATTGGGTATGACACATGACTGCGAACTATCCCAAAAGGGAGTGCATGATACACATGCATTATGTTATAAAAATATGTGGTATACAAGTGCATATGAACTTTAGTGTAGGGAGTGAAACGATCAACCATTATAAGAAATGTAGGAAATGAAAAGGTGAGCACATGATGCATCAGTACTAAAGGTTTGAAATATAATATGCAAGAAAGTAGAATGTAAAAGACATAGACATAAACAAAATGAACTACATAACAAAAATTACATTGATGAAGTGTGTTATATTGCATTGGAAGGTGGAGTATCATGTCAATGAGTATACATGAAATATGAGCAACATACCTCTATGACATATGGCCAAAAAAGCTACAAGGTTCGTAATGTTTGAGAAAGTAGGCTACAGGGCATTCAAAATATATAAAAAATTTCATATGATTAATTATGTTATTGTACACACACAATATGGACAATTAATGTTAGGAACGTATTAGTGAAAGAAATTAAATTCAAGGAAAAGGTGATATAGAAACATTTAGAAATAAACAACGGTGCTTCAAAAAGAACAAGACTTATATGCAAGCATTCATAGACATTAGGTAATCTGAGAGAAAATAATCCACAAAGGGAAAATGACATAGAAATAGATAAGTATAGAGCACGCAACATGTATAGTTACATAACAAATCATTGTCACGACCCAAAACCGAGGCCGCGACTGGCACCCACATTTACCCTCCTATGTGAGCGAACCAACCAATCTAACCCTTAACATTTTAATACAATATCAACAAAAACAAATGCGGAAGACTTAAACTCATTAATAAAACAATTCAAAACTATTATTATTATCCCCAAAATCTGGAAGTCATCATCACAAGAACATCTATCTCAAATTGCTAAACTAAAACTGTCTAAGAAGCTAAAACAACTACTAGCTAGTCCATGCCGGAAGTTTCAAGGCATCAAGACTTGAAGAAGAAGACCCAGTCCAAGCTAGACGCATTAGCTCACCCTGAATTTCCGAAGGTAGTGAAGACTGGCTAGATCTACTGTTGAGTTGAAGTTGACGGAACGTTTGCTGCATTACACAAATAACAAAGAAGAAAACGTAAAAGTAGGGGGTCAGTACAACCACAAGTACTGAGTAGATATCATCGGCCAACTCAAAATAGGGAACAATATATATCAATAATGATGTAAATCAACTACAATACTCAACATGTAGCAATAACAATATTAATTCATCAATAAATACAACCGAGTTCACACATGAGGACTCAAGCCTCAATACCATACTCATTTGGGAATTACGTTCATTTAGATTGAGTATGTTCATTATCTTTCAAGATTCATTATCTTTCTTCCTCTTGTGTCGGTACGTGACACTCCGCTCCTCTATTTCTATCCTGGTGCCGGAACGTGGCACTCCGATCCTCATATACTATCCTGGTACCGGAACGTGGCACCCGATCCATATACTATCCTGGTGTCGGAACGTGACACTCCGATCCTCATTCTATCCTGGTACCGGAACGTGGCACCCGATCCATAATTCTATCCTGGTGTCGGAACGTGACACTCCGATCCTCATTCTATCCTGGTACCGGAACGTGGCACTCCGATCCTCATATTCATTCTATTCTGGTATCGGAACGTGGCACCCGATCCCCTAATTCATCAAGCCTTCTTTTATACTAAGGCATCATCAATCTCATTATATAATATATCAAGCCTTCTTTTATACTAAGGCATCATCAATCTCATTATATAATATATCAAGCCTTCTTTTATACTAAGGCATCATCAATAACAAGTTAATTAGGGTTCTTTCAAGATTTGGGATTCAATAGCTTCATCATGCTTTGTTAATTCATCACAATTTCATATTCATATTCATGCAAGCTTACAATTAAGCACATAGTAGGGTTTACAATACTATCAACACATAACATTCACTATTAAGAGTTTACTACAAGTAGCATGAAAACCATAACCTACCTCCACCGAAGAATTGAATTCAAACAAGCAAATCCCTCAAGCTTTAATATTCCTCTTCGTTTCTCCTCTCTCGTTCAATCTCTTTTTCTCTTTGTTCTTTCTGTTTGTTTTATTCAAACCCTCTTTCCTTTACCCTAATTATCATATAATTAAGACTAAAAGAGGACAATAGAACCCACTAATTAACTTAAGGTTACCTCTTTTAACCCCCAGTAATTAGACTTATTAATATTAACCCTCAATCTTTATAATTAAGGAAAGAATAGTCCAAAACGACCCTTAAAACTTGTAGAGGAATCCTATTTTGCCTGGGATTTGCGCAACCTGTGACGGGCCGTCGTGCCTGCGACGGTCCGTCACGATGGTCGTCGCAGCCTCCCAAAATCCAGGTGAACTGTGACGGTCCGTCCTGCATCTCCGTCCTGATGGTCAGAAACTCGTTTCTTGTACCAAATTCTCAAAAGTTGAAGTGTTTTGCAACGGGAACTCACGACGGTTCGTCGTGGATGTGACGGTACGTCCTGCAGGTCCGTCACAATTTACAGAGAGTCGATTTTCAGTATCCAATTTCAGAATTCGAAGTATGCTGAAACGATGCACCCTCGACGGGCCGTCGTGCCTGTGACGGTCCGTCGCAGTGCCCGTGGTGTTGGCCAGTTTTTCCAGAATTAAAATCTGCTGCTCAAAACGACTAAACAGATCGTTACAATCATATTTAAAAATTACAAGATATCCTATCTTAAGTGTTATGTCACATGTGGGATAATTCTTCGAGGATTCCTAACTCTCCATAAATAAACATACAATCAATTTCACCATCTATTCTCTTAAATCTCCTAAGAGTTTTAATAGGTATTCTTCGATTGGAAATTGGCTTCCTTCTAGGTCGATACAATTACTATAGTTAATATAGAGATAGAAAACACCTCAATACTTCATCTTTTGTAGTAAGAGGACGAGGACAACTTTGGCTTCATTATTAGCTTGTGTTACATTATAGACAAAGTATGGTGAAATTTGAACTTCATAATAGAAAATAAATAGTAAATCTTTAACGCACCACAAAGAATGAACTCAAGTAACATGTATATTTCAGGTACTTATAAAGTTATATCATAGTTCATAACATCTTAGAGCTAGACACTTTGGGCTTAACTAGATTGGTACTAACGGATTTACTATTTTTTTCTTATAACAAGTCAGGGTGCTCCAACTTTTTTCCCATGCAAGATAGCAAAGAAGAACAACTAGCATGTACTAATGTTTTTCACTCCCTTAACTGGACAATAATTGACGAATTATTGCATGCACATATTACATTAGTCCTGTAGTAGATCAATTCTATTTGATGGAGGTCTATACATGTGTATAATTCTCTACTTCACTTTTGTACTAATGATGTGGATGAACTAGGCCCATGTATATTTTATCTAGGTCAGTTTTTTATTCATGTAGTTTTTCTTGTTTTTATTAAGACCAAATATCAAGACATGAATCAATACTAAATTGCCTTCTCTATCGAACAAAGGTTAACAAAGTTGTTCCTATGTATGCCATTATAACTCATAAAGGTTGAATAGTTGATACAACTTTCTTGAATCATACACTTAACAATCACCCTTTCATAACCACATATCTCACACCTTATAGCATCCTCATATAACCCCTACTCCAATTTTTAGGGAATTTTGTTTATCCAATCTCTTTCTAAGTAGAAGCTATATGTACTTATTTGGCCCATGCCATTCAACATTGATTCTCACATGCTTCTTACCAAAGAAGTACCATCTAATCAAGACTAGTAGCTTCAGGTACTCTAATTCCACTATGTAGAACATGACTAATCACAACCGAGGTTTAATTATTCAATTTCCATTTGTTAACCTTACCCTTTATTCACATAATGATTCTTTATAGGCAACACATAGATAATAATAGGAACTACCATACATATATCATTTTCAAAAATTGGCACAGTTATCACTAAGTTTTATAACCATGAAAAGAATACAACTTGATTAGTACCTATTCGGTGTTGTTGGCACATACCATATAAAATCCAAATATTAACAACATCGAGATGATATATGGTGAGAATTTTGGACTTTCGGCTAATTTGGGTTATCTCTATTGCATAGATACATCAACCTATCAAATTATGACACTAATTTCTTCCAATTAAAGGAATCTAGTTCAACAACATAAATTTCGAGAGCATGTGTACTGTTGGAAATTCTATGTATACACAGACTATGAACAAGTGTCCTATATAGGAGTAGATCTTAAACGTATAGAGGAAATAAAGAACTGAAAAGTTGGTGACATCCTACTAAGAATATCTGTCTGCAAATGCTACAACTCACATATGTACCTAGGTAACCAAACATTTTCTTAAGAATATACTATATCTTTCTCAATTGAACCAATGTGATAAAAATTGTAGAAATGGAACTTTAGATGTAAATAATGTAAAAGCCTTTGCATACCATGTGCAGTGAGATGGTCAAATAAAGTGAGCTAAATCTATTCTAAATTCCTGTAACTTAAGATCCTTTTATGTATGTTACATGTTGACACTTTACCTATCGTTAACCTTAATTATAGAAAGTATAATATGGATAACATGATCAGGACAATTGGAAAGTGACTTCTTAACTTCTCTCTATACCACGATCTGGCTTAAGAAGACACATAACGTTTTCTAAATGTCCAAGAAGCCCCTTAAATATGAATATGGTGAGCAATACAGTCATAATCAAGGATCTACTAGACACGACTTTTATGACTCCATATGATGACCAACTCCGATACAAGTTTTGTCACACCCAACCCTAGGTGAGGAGGACAAGTAACCATATGAACACATGATTTACAAGTGACATCTGATGAGAAAGTAAAGTACTATAAAGATATATGTCACGACAAGGGACCACACCCTAGACGTAAAAGGTGTCTTCGTCCTCAAAGAGGTCTCAGACTAGCCCTTCGAATACATCATTGCATATCATATTTAGAGAAAATACGGAATAATTAAAACTTTACTTATGAAGTTTACTTGGACTTCTCATTTCTCAACATAGTCTATTATTGTCTCACACATAACCATCTATTATAGAAATACAATATTTGGGACATACTCCTTAGACTATTAGAATTTGTCTCATATAAAAGTTACAAAAATGTCTCAAAAGACTTGAAATGATTATTGTCTTTGATATATACCCAAATAGCTAGAACTAGACTAATGGGTTTCATCCTTGAACTTGAGGACTCACTAATTACCTAGAAACTATCCAACTCTCCTTAAAAATGGACTTGAAGCTCTTCAATTTCCCGAACCAACATTATTTTAGAAATAGAATAAAATATGAATTTTTACAAACCACATATACTAAGTATGGAAACATATGTAAGTAACATCCTTAGAAACATGCTAAACCAAACAATAGTTGAAAAGCATGGTAAGTTACTTTGAAAGACTTTATGCACACAAATGAGCATATACAAGTCAAATGATCACATCAATATTAATAAATGTTCATTTCCATATACTAGAATAACATCATCATTATCCATATCATTATTTCATGTTTTAGAGTTCATGTCATCAAAACATACGAGACCCTTACTCACAATCCCAATCCGAGCAACTTATTGTGATGCTCATGTGAAGCCCTATAACCGAATATAAAACAAGTAAACTAGTAAAGAGATAATGAGAAATTCCTTTACCTCATACCACAACATAACAAGTGTAGCGAACATCATATATAGAAATTTAGGCCAACATCATGTGACATCAATGAAACAAACATCATATAAGATCAAAATTATATAGAACCAACAACATACATATAATTCAATCATAAGTACATAAGAACTCCTTCATGGACTCCCGTTAAGGCAAACTTGTGCAATGCATAGGTAAAGTCCCATACTCGTACCTACACTAAGTAGTACTGTTTAATTAATCCTAGTTAGTGTCCTTATTTATTTCATTCATCCATTTATGTTTTGGGAACATTTTCCATAACCAATGATATACAATGTGAGCTAAACATGTAATTTTTGTGTTATAAAACACCACACCGAAAGAAGTTGTTCTACTTGCCTAGGTAGAACCATACATAATCATAGAATCTAGGTAGATGTACTAGCAAGTGTTCCTAATGGGGAACATAGTTACTTAACTAGGATATTTGTATTGGAAACCCTCTTTATGCACATTAGAATTGTAGTCTCCATCTCATGAGAACAATGGTGAACCTACCTTCTCTCTTGGGAAAGAAAACTTCTCACTTTCTAGTTCTCTCAGTGCTAAGGTAAATCCCCTTTTTGAAATATCTTTATATTATCCTTTAAATTATGTTACAATATAGTCCTTCAGGACTAACCCTTTGTATAATCATGATCATAAATCTTAGGTTTAGAATGAGAACTTTCTTACATCACAAACCAACATTTAGTGATATCATCATATCATAATCATAGAGGTAAGGTGTAGAAGAATAACATTAAAGCTTTCATATCACACAACAATTCAACAACAACGTCAAGAATAGACCAACATAATTGAAGTAAAGTATTCATGATCTTCAAAGTCATACCATTAGCCTCCAAGAAACACCTTCAAGATTTCACCCCCAATTCCATAATATTCATCCAACATTACAATTATCAACATCATATCATAGTGAATTATTTAATAACACATTCAATTATATCTTCCTCAATCACAACTCAACCTAGATCACAAGTTAGGGTTAGAAGAAAAAGAGGATTCATGGGTGTTTGTAGAGATTTATGTCAAAGATTTATAGGATACATTAAACCACAAATAAATATACATAATTCAACAAAATATATTTAATTAATACTACATAATTTAATTTAGAAAAAAGTCCCACGAAATTTGATGAAAACAATGTTTTTGAAGAACATTGAAATCAAATTTTCGAGGAACCTCTTGTTGAAACGGATTCCAAAAGTGAATATCTTCAATACCTTGAGTATCCTTGAATAAATATGGGGTAGTTATTGATCTTGAAGCCCTAGAGAAAGCTGGGTCTTCTTCTTCAATGGGGACCTATGGAGTAGTTAGAGAAACAAGAGAGAAGTGAGAGCGATTTTGGTTTCAGTTAGGGGATTGGTTTTGGTGAGAAATAATGAATTAAAACTGACCTAAAATTACAAAAATACCCTAACTTTATTAGGCCTTTTTTTATGTCAATTTTGAATCAAAACGATGCGATCAAATCTGGAACATGGCTCCGCGTCGTGGGGGCTGCTCCAAATCATTGTTTCTAGAATCCGACTTTAGGCAGAATGGTTCATGACAGGCCCGTATCAAGGAACTTTTTTAATTTTAAGTATGGTCTGTGTGACGCGTCACCACCATCATATCTTGGATGTTTTGCAGGCTGCCTTTCCAGTCTTGTTGCCAATGCTTGAGTCCTCTTTGAAGACCTTTTGGGGGGTCCTTGGGGGTAGTAATTGGATGTTTTGACCCTATAAACATTATTTTATCTATTTAGAGTATTTTTTTAAGTTTTAAACTTTTTATGACACTCCCGAACCTTCAAAAAATAAGGATGTCTACTAGTTAAATTTTGCTAGTTTCAAGATATAAACATCGTCCTTTGACGTCTAGGATCCAATATATTTAAACCAATTTAATTACATTAGTTTAGGTATGTACATATAATTTTTATCATTATTTAATAGGTCATAATCTAGTCGAAGTCATAGGACTTTTCCGGTGTTACATTATCCCCCCTAAGAACTTTTGTCCCCGAATGGCTCATAGAAACTAAATTAAAAATCAACCACATACAAGAGCTCACCATTTCATATTACCACAAAATGGGGAACTACCTCCACAAGTTATATATGAGATTAAAATGAACATAAATGAATTCGCATGCAATTATTTTCTTCTCAAAACAATATCAAACATGTTTACTACATCTCACTTATGAAGATATAATAGCATGTTACATAGAAGTACTAGTTAATCATGAGAACACGCTTCATGAAATTCAATTTAAGCATGAACCTTCAAAGATATGCACATGCTATAAAAATACACTAAGTCAACATTATTCAATGTTTTTCTCTTAAGGGAGACTACTAACCTCAACTTGGCTAGGATTAAGAGGAAAAATATGAGGATAAGGTAATTCATATCGTCCTCGGCCTCCCATGTTTTACCCTCAACAAGATGGTTTCACCATACGACATTTATAGAGTCACCTCTTTATTCGTCAATTTTTGTACTCGACGATCAAGAGAATAGACACCAGGTCTCCTATAATTTTCTTGAGCATAGAAACATGAAATATTGGATGAACCAGGGACAATTCACTTTGTAATTTCAAATAATAAGCAACTTACCCGACCCTCATTAATATATCATAATGGACCACATATCGGGGACTAAATTTCCCCTTATTTACAAACCTTATCACCCCTTTCATGGGTGAAATATTCAAATAGACCCAATCACCTATTTCACACTTAAGTCCTCTCCTTCTATTTTCGGCATATGATTTGTTCCGACTAAAGGATGTTTTAAACCTATCCCTTATGATCTAAAAATTTTTGATGTCCTCATAGAATATCACGGGACCAAGGAATTCAAAGTCACTAACCTCAAACGACCAAGTGGGGGTCGAAACCTCCTACTATAGTGTGTTTCAAATGGTGCAAAAGATATAGTCGAATGGTAGTTATTATTGTAAGAGTATTATCTCAAAGGAAGATAGTCATCCCAATTGACCTTGAAGTCAATAGCTCATGCTCTAAACATATCTTCTACGAGTTTGGATGGTGCGTTATGTTTGGACATCTGTTGGATGGTGAAAGCGGTACTATGTTTCACGTGAGTACCAGCCCCTTTTGGAAAGACCTCAAAAATTGAAGTTAATTGGGAACTTCTTTCCGTGATCATAGATTAATGAATCCCATGCAAACTCAAAATCTAATAAAGGTACAACCTAGAATATTTCTACGCTGAATAAATATATTTTACGGGGAGAAAATGGTTAGATTTTTTAAACCTATCAACAATAACCCATATGGAACCATTTTGCGTCTCTGTACGGGGCAAAACTGCAATGAATTAAATACTGATATCTTGTTATTTCCAAGTAGGGACATTCATCACTTGAGTTAACCCTCCCGATCTTTGATGTTCGGCCTTAACTAGTTGACAATTAAAATATTTTGTGACAAACTCCGCTATATCTTTCTTCTACCCATTCCACCAATATACCTCTTGTAGATCACAATACATTTTAGTGGCACCCGGATGATTGGAATATCGGGAACCCTAAGCTTATTTTAAAATTTTTTCTTAGACCATCCACAACCAGTGATAACAATCTACCTAGGTAGCGAAGTACCTCATCCCCCACTCAAGGGAATGCAAATTTGAAATTACTAAGTACAGATTCCTTCAATTCAATTAATATAGGATCAAGGTGTTGCTTAGACTCCTCCTCCATAAAAAACATTATTCAAATTATGACAAACTATAGACCCTTCTTTTGGAAAATCTTTAAACTAAATGCCCAGCCGATCAAATCTGTGTATTCTTTTACTAGTTATTTCTTATCGTCAGGAACATAGGTTACACTACCCATTGACATTCGACTTTGAGCATCTGCAACCACATTGGACTTGTAGGGGTCGTAGAGAACAATCATGTCATTCTCCTTCAAGAATTCCAACCATTTTCATTTACAGATATTCAACTCTTTTTGGTTGACCACATATTGAAGGCTCTTCTGGTCGGTGAATTCATCAAAATGAACACCATACAGATAATACCTCCATATTTTCAAGGAAAACACTACGGCCTCTAATTCAAGATCATGACTTTGATAGTTCTTCTAGTTCACCTTGAGTTTTCTAGAGGTATATGCTATTACCTTACCACGTTGCATGTCATGACTGTGGAGCACCCCCTAGACCTAACTGACATCTTCTTCCTCGAACAGGGCGAAGATTAGAATCTTAGCAGTCCTCATAAAATTCATATGTTGAGGTTTACATAGACCTCTCACATACTACTTATGGATTTTACTTAGAATTTTTGTATAGGAATCTTACATAGGATTCTCGTTTAGAAAAAATAATCCATATATAAGGATTTAGTATAACAATATCGTCTTACATTAAACCATCTAAAATAAAGTAGAACATTTGGGCATAACCCTCATTCAAATCTATAATCACCACATAGGGCTTACAATAACATCTTCAACATTCGAAAAGAAAAAATGTCTTTAGACTATATATAATCTGACTAGGCTAGATAGAAAACACCATTCTTGAACATTGAGGACTCATTAATAAAATTAGGAAAGATTCCCAAGTATTCTTGCAATAGGACTTCATACCTCAAGGGACAAAACCTACACTGTTTGAAAAAAGGGAAAGAATATGGGTTAGTACATTCACTTGTACTAAGTGTGGAAACATATGCACATACAATCTTTGAAATCATGCTTAAAGGGATATTTTGTTCAATGTTATGTTATGTAACTTTAGAAGCCTTAATGCACAATAAGAACACATAAAAATCCATCATAACATATTCATTAAGACAAGTTCATATGTAAACAAGACCAACATCATCAATAAAGTCAAGTCACGTAGATAATTTCGAAATAAGGTCATATCAACATGAATAGTAACACATCAAGATTAAATAAGCAAATCAACTCCAACATAAAGTCACAACAACAAAGTATTTACAAGTCTTCATATAATTACATCATACAAGAACCTTACTCACAACCCCTTCCCAAGCCTACAAGTGTAATGCCTATCTAAAGTCTCATAACCCCACATAGTCAAGACAAAAAAGGAAGAGATAATATGTACTGCCAAACTTTATATAACATAGCATCATGAGTAGTTATCATCATATATAGCAATATAGACCTATAACATGTTCATAAGTGAAACAAACATCATAAAGGATCATCAACATGTAAACTCAACATATGCATATCATTTACTTTATAAGATCATACAAACAACCTCCTAGGACTTCCCTCAATTAAAACTAGTGCGATGTGAAGGTAGAGTCTCATACCCCTACCTATACTAAGAAGAACCCATTAAGTCACCCTAGTTAGAGTCACTTTATTTCTTCAATGTTACTTTCACGAATAATCGCCTTTAATAACAATAGACCATATGAGATAAATATGGAATCTGGTGTCATGAAACCCAAAACCGAAAGTAGGTTGCCTAATTGACGAGGAAGGACAAAATCATAAACATAACATTCTAGGTGGATCCACTAGTTAGTATTCCAATGGAGGCAACATAGTTAAGGAACTAATAAATATGTCTCGAACTCTCTACATGACCATTAGAAATATGATCCCTTCTCTCATGAGAATGTTTGGTAAATATACCTTCTATAGGGAGTCGACACCTCTCAATGTCAAGTTCACTCGGTGCTAATCTAAAGTTAATTTTTCAAATGCCATCAAGGCATTGTTGAAAAATCATAGCTTAACATATGTCATAAGAGACTAACCCCCTTGTATAGCATATCATTTAGTTAATTAGTCATAGGATGAGAACTTCCTTTCATCATAAACCATCATTATTGATATCAACATATCATTATCTTATCATCTGAGGCACACTAGAGAAACCATCTTTAAAGTTGCATTATTGCAGCCTCAGAATGATCTAAAGTTCAACATAATAAGATCATGACATTACAGTCATCATATCATATATTGTTAATTTGATCAGATATAATACTTCAATTTCACCATATCATCATCAAATATAATACATTATTATAGAAATAAAGAGTTGAAGATCACAATATCTTACCAAATAGCCTCCATGATCTTCATCAAGAATCTTGCCATCAATTAATAAAAATTTTCCAATAACTCACTCGTAATAATTATAATATAGTGAATTAATAAATAACATAACAAATTCTAACAACCCTAATTATCAACAAGACCAATTTATAATTAGGGCTAAGCTAAAGGGTCATACTCATACATTCTATCATTAAAATAAGACAATGAATAAGAAAAAAATCAATAAACCATATACAATAATATTTGATCATTAATAATCAATGGAAATGAACATTACATCCAATTGAAAGAAAAATCACGAAATTGGAAAGAAACCCATGTTTTTGACATCTTTTGAAATAAATTTGAGGGATCATGTTGGGAATGAGCACCCAAGAGTGAAAAGCATCCATATCTTAACGATCCATGAATAAATATGGAAATAAATTTGAAATCTTGAAGAGCTAATGATCTTGAGCCTTTGTCTTCAATGGTGTTATTTGGAGAAACAGAGGGAAAGTAGAGAGAAGGTGGAGAAATTTGAGTTTGGGAATTCAGGAGTGTTAGGTATGTTTAATAAAGGTTACGTCTGATATACTCACTTAGTTAACGTTCTTAGCCTTCCCCTAACTCCTATTTAATTAACAAAAAAACTATCTAATTATGTCACTTACTAAGAAAACATAAGAATGAACAGACCCCTCAAACAATGGTTGCCTATCGACGGGTCATTGATTAAACGACAACACTGTACTGGCAAATCGTCATTTGATTGTAAGACTCTTATTTCTAGACACTTTAGAAAAATTCAAAGTGTTTACCAACAAAGGCATTGACTGAGCATTGTTAAATTGAAGGCTCATTGATTGACTTCATGGTTGCACACTGTCAAGCTGACAAATTTGGGGTCAGATTGGAGGATCCTCTGCAAGGTTCGTTAGGGTTGTTCTTAGAGAGTCGTACCGAGATGTTTCAACCATAAACACACTCTAATAATTTTTTAACACCTTTCCACAAAAATTCGTTAAGTTCCGACTCTTAAAACTCATTTAAACATTCCAAGGCACAATAGTGCATATATCACTATTCACCGAACGTCATGGATGTTTCTTGACGTTTTGACTCTAACACTTCATAAATATATTGAATACATTATTTTATTCCTATAAACATTTTTACAAGTATTATTTCATCATGTGAGGATATATATTAAGTCTTGGACGTCACGAGTGTTACATCATCTCCCCCTTAGTAACATTAGTCCCTCACACACACTAAAAATATTTTTATAAGGAAAATTAGGAGACTTAATACTAGTAGCCCAACATACAACAGCATAAATCAATATGAGACACATCCCACATGAGTAATTCACAACACAAATCAACTTACCGAAAATACATTTACACATAGCAACTCAAAACACGATTTAACCAAATATAAAAGCTCAATTTTCACAACATCAGGAACTACCCTCTCAATATCAACATGAGTTCAACATGATCATCAAGATATCTATGTAAAACTTTAGAACACATTAGCATGCTCAATACTTTTTGATGAAGGCAACAATACACAAAACATAGATAAGTGCAAATTAAGAGAAAGAACATTTTTCACATGAAAACTCATTTCCGCATGAACCTTTACCATAATTATGCATATTTTAGTAAATCAAGAAAAATTCAAACTTATTCATTATTTTCATTATTAAGGAATGACTAACATTAATTAGGAAAAAGATGGCGATAATGGTAAAAAATGTCGGCCTCGGCCCCCCTTGTTTCTCCCTGAACTAGGTGGTTTCTCCATTGAACTTTTACGAAGGACGCCTCTTCATTCCTCAACTTCTTAACTTGGCGATCTAGAATTTCCACCGAAAACTCTTTATAGGAAAGACTCTCATCCACACCTAACCCTTCAATTGGAAGAATAGATACGACATCACCAATAAACTTCTTTAGCATGGATACATGAAATACTAGATGAACCAAAGCTAGTTTACTATGTAAGCTCAACTCATATGAAACCTTTCCAACCCGTTGCAAAACCTCATAGGGACCCACATAACAGGGACTTAACTTCCCCTTTTTGTCAAATA
Source organism: Solanum peruvianum (assembly GCA_027705065.1). NCBI lineage: Eukaryota > Viridiplantae > Streptophyta > Magnoliopsida > Solanales > Solanaceae > Solanum > Solanum peruvianum. The sequence goes on from JAKWJD010001759.1 coordinate 14,546,052, forward strand.
TTATTACACCTTTTATTGGATTTTTGCCGACTATAGGCTATTTTCAACCTATTATTTATCACCTGAACCTTCTCCAAAGTGTCATATATTATTTCAGGACCACGGAGTGAAGACACGTTAACCTTAAAACACCAACTGGAGACCTACATCGATTACATAGAGTGCTTCAAATGGTTCCATTGAAATATTGGAATGGTAGTTATTATTATAGGAGAACTCAATCAACTATAGGTGATTGTCCCAATTTCCTTTGAAATCTATCACACAATATCTTAAAATATCTTCTAGGGTTTGAATAGTTTGCTCCGCTTGACCATCCATTTGAATTAAAAAGCAGTCCTAAGCTTCACATCAATACCCAACACTTTTTGAAAAGACCTCCAAAAATGAGAAGTAAATCGTGAACCTCTATCTAATATGATGGACAAAAGTATCCCATGGATACTCACAATCTCATTAATGTTCATCATTTCATAATCCTCCCCCGAATAAGAAGAATCAAAGCGGATAAAGTGAGTGTATATTGTTAATCTATCCGCTATAACCAAAATTGAGTCATTTTGTCTCCCAGTTCGAGGAAACCCAACAACGAAGCCATATACATATCCTCCCAATTCCATGTAGGAACACCCATTTATTGTATTAAAATACTATGCATAAGATGCTCGACTTTAACTTGTTGGCAATTAGGATACTTAGCTACAAACTCTGGTATGTCCCTCTTCAAGTCATCCCACCAATATACATATCTAAGGGCACGATACATTTTCGTAGCACCCGTATGAATAGAATACCTGAAACCATAAGCTTCTTCGAAAGCATTCCCCAAAAATCATCAAAATCTAGTATACACAATCCACCTTGGTACCTTAGCAAACAATACCTCTTGGAGAGTGACTCATTGAGTTAGCTAAGTACAAATTTCTTCAAGTCCATCAATAATGGATTAAGATGTTTTTTTGACATTACCTTAACAAGTAATGATTACTCGGAGTTATTATGAACCGTATAACTACCATTTGCGAAATCTTCCAACGGAACACCTTATCGAGTCAACCGAAGAAAACATTTCACTAGGTCTTTCTTCCCTTCTTCTACATGACACACACTACCCATGGTCATTTGACATAGATCATCCGCAACCACATTAGCCTTTTAGGAGTGGTAGAGAACACACATGTAGAAATCTTTCAATAATTACTACCATCTTCTTTGTTGGAAATTTAACTACTTTTGAGTAAACACATACGGAAGACTCGTATGGTCAGTATACACATCAACATGAACAGCATATAAGTAATCTCTTCATATTATCAAAGAAAACACTCCTGCTACTAATTCAAGATTGTGAGTTGGATAATTCTTATTATGTACCTTGAGTTATCTAAATTCATAGGATACTACCTACCCATGTTGCATAAAAACACAACAAAAACCCACTTGGCATGCATCACAATATACCATAAAACCCTTGACACCCTCCGGTAAAGTCAACACTTCAGCAGAGGTAAGACTATCCTTCAAACTATGTAAGCTTCTTTCATATGCCTCTGACCACAAAATTTAGAATCTTTTGGGTCAAGGTAGTAACAGTACAAGCAATGGACACAAACCCATACATAAACCTCCTATAGTACCCGGATAAACAAAGAAACTTTTAATGTCGGTTGGACTCAATAGTCTAGGACAATTCTTAACCTTCTCAGTTTTATTTTGATCGACCTCTATAATCTAACTAGATATAATATGAAAAGGAATCGTCACCAATCTAAACCAAAACTCACGCTTACTATACTTGGTAAAAAGTTTGTTTTCCTTAAGGACTTATAATCCCAGCCTCAAATGGTCCATATGTTCGAGATCGTTCTTCTAATATACTAAGATATCGTCAATGAAGACAATCATACGAGAATCATGGTAATTCATGAACACCATATTCATAACGTCCATAAAAGCTGTCGGGCCATTCGTGAGACAAAATAACATTATTAGGAACTCATGGTGACCATACATAGTTAGAAAAGCCACTTTAGGTACATCATCACCTATCACTCTAAATTGGTTCATACCCCAAACTCATGTCAATCTAGTAAAAGTAGATTGCCCTTTGGAGTTGATCAACCAAGATGACTATCCGAGAGCGAGAATACTTTTTCTTGATGGTCGCCTTATTAAGTTTACAATAATTGATACATAGTATAAGGGAGCCATAATTATTCTTAAGAAACAACACCAGAGCTCCCCATGGTGAAATACTAGTTTTAATAAACCCCTTATGTAATAAGTATTTGAGTTGGAGCTTTAACTCTTTCAACTCTGCAAGAACCATGCGTTAAGGAGTGATTGAAATGGGATTCGTATAAAGTAACAAGTCAATAACAAATTCATTTCCCGCTCGGGAGAATTATGGGTAAGACATAAAGAAAGATTTCAAGACAATCCATTGACCATAGGGACAAACTCTATAGGAGGAATGTTGTAACACCCTAAAATGAACTATGGTGAACTAGAGCTTTGAGAATTTTTATTGAGTTAATTTTTTCTTAAAATAATTTATATTGATTTTCTTAAGCAGTTTATAAAGTTTGGTAAAATTTGGAGGTCAACCGTCCGAGAATGTCCATCACGTTCGGAATATGTTTCATAGAAAGTGTTTGTTCATCTTAATGTGTTTTAATGAGTTTTACATCTACATTTTGCTTGAAATTTGTATGGGATATTACTAAGAACTGTATGACTATGTTTAGGGGTTTAACATCTGGGTATTACCTAACCTAGGACCCATGATGGGCCCTAGAAGAGGACCAAACACCTAGGTATAACCTGCCAAAATTTCCCCAAAACCAGACGCAAATAGTGGATTCTTAGTGTGTTTTTATATGATGTGTATGGACTATGTGTGCTAAAAAAACGTACTATTTAGGGTAGGTTGTGGTATTTGACGCTATCTATCCATTGCACTAGGTAAACCTTCAAAAAACGGAACCTTGGTGTGTGTTATACGAATTGAATGAGATAAGACTTCTAAAAGAGTGCAATACTTAGGGTAGGTGGTGGAATGGGATACCATCTACTCATTGCACTAAGTAGGAATTTTGAAAGGGAAGTATTGGTGTGTTGTTTTGAGTGTTCTTCTAATGTCTTGTCATTGAGTGAGGGCTTGTTCTCCCTAGGCGAGTAATCCTAGAATGGGTAGTCTTGGAGATCACCTAGGTGTGTATTGAAGGAGGTGTATGGGTTTTTCCTTCATCTATTATCTTGGTACGTCTTAGACTAACCTTATCTAGGGAAACTCCTATGAAAATGAGTTCACTACCTCTTGGCTTCACTTTGGAAGTTTACTATTTTTGAGAATTGAGGGATTCACTGTAATGTTGAAATGGTCACTATAACCTTTTTGTAACCTACTGTAAAATGGTGCCTTTTTTTAAAAAATATTGAAGTACTTCTCTAAGTGTTAAATGATTATTTTAATGTTGTTTTACATTTATATTCATGAATGTTTTACTTAATAATCATGAAAGTTCTATTTATACTAAAATATCCCTCTATGCATGTTTTTGCCTATGCCATACTTAGTACATTATTTGTACGAACCCCATACTTTTATTTACTCTATAAGTATAGGTTTGGAAGCAAGGTTGAAATTAGAGGAAAAGCTTGGGAAATACTCTCAAGACTAGGTATTTTATAATATATTTGATGGCATAGTTATATTTCTTAGTTTCTTATTTAAGACTTATTTTGTATTTTTACTTTAAATGTAAAAGGCCGTGTCTCTAAGATTTTATGTCTAGTATTTAATTTCCTTGTTACGATGAGATTTTCTTAGTATTTATGAAAGAATTCCTTTTATTTTAAATGTCGTGAAATTTTTTAATCCCGCTCTACTTTTAAGGTCTTATGTAATGAACAACAGTTAAAAGGCTTGTACAAGACCCCAAAGTGTCAAGTACGCCTTTTGATGATCCAAGGGTTCTCCCCAACTTCAAGGGGGTACTTTAGAGTCGTTAGATACTTGGAATAAGAGCATAAGTTTATGGAAATAGCTTAGTATCTAAAGTCTCACAAGCCACGTTTACTAGAGTCTTTATCATTGGTGTGAGTCGCAAAAGATCCATGGAAAAGAGGCTATAAGATTATAGAAGTTTTACTTTCTTCATTTTTCAAATGTCGTGCCTTAGAATTGAGTTTTATAAGATATCTTTCTCAACCTCTTCTCTCTTTGTCTATAAGACGTGATATAAGGAGATCAACCACTAGAAGGAGGAGGGAGGCGTATCTAATAAGAGGATCCCTCCCCGTGTTAACCAAGTTACTATAGTTGTCCTATACGGATAAAATGAGAAGGTTCACCTTCAATAACATCAAGTGCCTCCGGAATCTCAAGAGCCTCAAGTGCCCCAAATTCTTCATATGCCCCAAGGTCCTCAACCTCCTTTTCTTGAGAGGATATAACTTATGCGGAATTGAGTGTTGCCCTAATTAATTTGACCCAAATTATGACGGCTCAAGCTCATGTCATAAAATAACTTTGTTACCTAAGCTAAACAAGAATGTGGACCTCAACCAAACGCTAGTACTTCCGCCTTTAGAAGTCGCGATTTCATGCAGATGAACCCTTTTACATTTCATGTCACTAAGGTTGATGAAGATCCACAAGGTTTCATAGATGAAGTTCTCAATGTGGTTGATGCTATGGGTGTGACCCTTAGGTAGAATGCGGTGCTAGCCTCTTACCAACTGAGGGATGTAGCTCAAGTGTGGTTTGAGCAATGGAGGGATTGGAGACCTTTGAGAGATGGTCCAGTTGATTTGGAGATATTCAAAAAGTCTTTCATAGAAAGGTTATTTCCCCTAGAATGGAGGGAGAAGAAGATGGTTGAATTCATGAACCTTCCTCAAGGGTGAATGAGTGTGCAAGAGTACTCTGTAAAATTCACCCAACTCTCTCAGTATGCCCCAACCATGTTAGTCAACCCAAGGGATAGGATGAACAAATTTTTGAAGGGAGTGACTAGCTTGATGGAGAAAGAGTGTTATATGGTAATTCTTCGTGATGACATGTATATTTCTAAGCTCATGGTGTATGCACAAAAAGCGAGGAGTGCAAAATGAGGGAGATAAGGCAAGAGGGTAAGAGTCCAAGGTCGCATGATTCTAGTCACCAAAAACCTAAGAAGAGGTTCTTTCACCAACATTCTTCCATAAGGAACAAGGATAGGGCCCCAAAAAACATTCCCAAGATGGTGGCACCACTTTTGACAGGACTAGGTATACTTCTTGTGGAAAGCAACATTTGGGTAAGTGTCTTGGCAGAACGAAAGGTTGTTTTGGTTGTGGTAGTAAAGGAGAAAATATGAGGGACTTCCCTAATATAAAGCACGAGCGAAAGAGGTTAATAAAGCTCCCCTAGACAGTAGTGCTCCAATGAGGAATCATCTCTATGAGATGGGAGTTATGAAAGAGAACTAACACGAAGTTGATAGTCCCGATAAGTCTTATCTTTATGGTTGTTGTGTTTATGACATGACATGAGATGAGCTTATATGGTTTTATATTTCATATGATCATTCTTTCTTTATTAATTTCTTAAATGTGGATTTTTGAACTTTCTAGCATGCTACATTGGGTTAAGAATGATGCTTATTGTAAAGATTTGAATTTTTTTAAAAAATTACATTGTCATGAATTGTGACTTAAATTTGTGTTAAATTAATTTTTATGAGAATGTTTAATGTTGGATAAGATAGTTCCTCCATAAATGAACAATGAGGACACATTTTGAATTGTTAAAGTTGATATAAAGTTGCATATGTTGCGAAGTGTTTGAAAATGTTAAATTGTGCTCCTTGTTAGTTAGTTCCTTGAATATGAATGTTTGATCGTGAACTTAATGTGTTTTTGTTTCTAATTGATTTCTTGATGCCCTTTAAGGTTTATAGTGTCATTCGAGAACGAATGTTATTTTAAGTGGGGTAAAATGTAATAACCTACAATTAAATAAGGTGAACTAGAGCTTCATGAATGTTTCTTGACTTAATATTTTTCTTAAAATGAATTATATTGATGTTATTAGGTGTGTGAAGTTGGGATATCAAACGTCCGAGTATGTCCAAGACGTGCGGAAGGTGTGTCCTAGAGAGTGCTTGTGCATCTTTGATGTGTTTAAGTTAGTTTTACGGGTTCATTTTTCTTGAAATAAGTGTGGGGTGTTCCTAATACCTAGATGATTATCTTTAGGGGTTTAACGTCGAGGTAAAACCCCACCTAGAATCCAATAGGGTCCCTACAAGAGGACCCCAACACCTAGGAAAAACTTACAAAGAATGCCAGAATACCGTCCTCAAACGACGAAGAAAATCGACGCCCCTTGGGTCAAACGGTGCCACGTTGTCTAGGGGCGTAGAATGGGACTTAGACTTGGAGGCCTACCCTCCATGTTTTCCAGAAACAAAAGACATCCAGAAGCATGGGCCATCGTTCATTCGACGCCCCGTTGCTTGGGTCCGTCGATGGTGGTCCTGCAAAAGCTGCTGGAGGTTGCTGCCATGGATTGGGTGTTTTGTGAATTCACCCCAAGTAATTTATGACCCTAGTATGATAATTTTAGGGTTTTTATGTTATATTAGATTAGTTTTAAGTCTTATGCCTATACAATACCCCTCACTTTAAATATTCACACTCTCTTTCTAAAGACAAACTCTCTCAAGTCACCATTGGAGCTAAGACTCCATAAGGAACTAGGAGGGATGTGGGTGGAAGTTTCTTCATCAAAAAAATCATTGGGTTTTATTATATTTAAGGTATGTTAGTCATCCTTCAACTCTCTTCTATTCAATGAGTCCTTTATAAATATGGGTCTTTCATGAAAATATTTTAAGTGATGTAATTATATTTTTTAAATTTATTTGGTGATTTTAATGCTAAAACATCAATAAAAACATGTTAAAGCTTTTTATGAATTTTGGCTTAAGGAATGGGTTAAATTAGCATGATTTTCTAGTCATTAAGTTTTTATTTCTTTGGGTTGATGTTGAGGTTTAGCTTCCTCCCTAAGGGATATATTATGACCAAATTTTAAGAAAAATATTATAGGTGAAGGAATTTTTGATAAAGGGTAAGTTGTTTGTGTTTTTTAGCTTTATTTATGAAATGCTCTTGAGTAGTATGGTCCACCTTTCGTGGCGGTGTTTACTTGAATTGTATACATGTGAAGCTACTTGTGTATTTTCAAAGAGTACATGAAGGAATATTATGAAGTAAGGTGATTATGATGTTATTCTTTTTAATGTGACTTGTGAAGCTTATTATGAGAAGTATGCTACAGATTATGTGTAAATGAATAATATGACTATGTGGAGAATGTTAAAGTGTGTAATGTGATGAATGAAGGTCTAAGCATGTATAGAAGTTAATGTAAATGAAATTATGCTTATGTGCAAGGAGTGTTCACATGTACACACACACTCACACTTTGAATGAAGAATGAATGAAATTATTAATTGTGATTAAGGGGATTTTGTAGGTGAACACTCTTCATGAGTTCAGATAAAGTGTTTAGTAGAAACCTCATTCTATTCAAAGAGATTTATTAGATTGATAGGATGATGGATACCATTCGTGAGTATAGATGTGTTGTCAACTAGTACTCCTTATATTATAGTATAAAATATTGACAATATGTGGGGAGTTATGCCTAGCACTTAGAGTATATAAAGAAGGGGTGGTTACAGTTTGTGAGATGAGATGTTGTATTCCAATGTACCTCTTGACATGAGTACTACTCGTTAGAAGATAATGATTTACATGTAGTAATCTCCCTATACCATAACTATGCGCCCGCATAGGTGTATCTATTGGGAAAGCCATGTAAAAACTAATAGATTGATCCCTACCCTTGGCAAGTGGCGATCCCTCGTCCGATAAGGGTAGTATAGAGATTCCATGTTTATCTTACATGGTCTATGTCATCTAAGATAGCCCCCAACAAAATAATGAATTAACTAAGTCTCCTAAAAGAACGCACTACTTAGGGTAGGTTGTGGAATAGGATGCCATCTATCCATTGTACTTAGTAGACCATACGAAAAGGGATTCTTGGTGTGTTTTTAAATAAAGTGTATGAAATAAGTTTCCTATAAGAATGTACAACTTAGTGTAAGTGGTGGTATGGGATTTTATATATCCGTTGAACTAGGTAGACATTCTAAAAGGGGAGTCTTGTTGTGTCTTATATAAATTTAATAAGCTATGTTTTCTAATGAAGTGCACTACTAAGGTTAGGTGGTCAGATGGGACACCATCTATTCATTTCACTAAGTAGTTATTCAAAAATGGAAGTCTTGGTGTGTTGTTTTGAGTGTCCTTCTAATGTCTTGTCATTGAGTGGGGAGTTTTTCTGTCGAGGCGAGTAAGCCTAGAAGGGGTAGTCTTGGGGATCACCTAAATGTGTATTGACGGGGGTGTATGGGCGCTTTCTTCATGTCTTACCTTGGTGAGTCTTAGGATAACCATAGTTAAGGATACTCCTACGGAAATGAATTCACCTCCTCTTGACATGACTTTTGGAATGCACTGTTTTGAAGAATAGAGGGATTCAATCTAATATTAAAAGGATCACTATAACATTTTTGTAACCTACTGTAAAATGGTAACTTTTGTAAAAACTCATGGAAGTATTTATCTAAGTGTTAAATGATGATTCTTATGTTGTTTTACTTCTATATTCATGAATGTTTTACTCAACAATCATGAAAATTGTATTTATACTACAACGTCCCTTTTTGCATATACTACACTTAGTACATTATTTGTACTAACCCCAAACTTTTGTATATTATATAATTATAGGTTTGGAAGAAAGGTTGTAGTTAGAAGAAAAGCTTGGGAAAGACTGTCTCAAGACTAAGTATGTCCTTATATATTAGAGGGCATAGTTCTATTTCTTACTTTATTATTTAAGACTTTTGATGTATTTTTCCTTCAAATGTAAAGGGTTGTGTCCCTAAGATATTATGGAGTGTCTTTATGTTGGCTTTTGTTGATGACATTTTCTTTGTTTTTTTGAAAGAATTTCTTTTTATATTAAATGTTGTGAATTTTTTTATTCCGCACCACTTTTCATGTCTTATATAATGAACTATTGTTAAAAGGTTTGTCCAAGAACCGAAAGGGTCAAGTAAGCCTTGTGATGATCCAAGAGTTATCCCTAACTTCTAAGGGGTACATTCGAGTTATTACTAATGTTGAACTCAAGATATTTGAATCATACAATATGGTAAAGACACCCCTTAGAGATCATTTTACAATCTTTTAGACAAGCATAGATATGACCTCTTGGAATTGATTTACCCCCCTTCCACTCTAAGACTGGTTCATTAGGGAAATTGAACTTAGCCACTCTTGTGAAAAAATTGATGGAAGTAAAACAATCTCTACCAAATCCATCCATGTAGTTCTATTGGGAAAACATATAGGACAAATTCAAAAAGACTCTTTTAGCAACAATGGAGTCACCCACCAGGGATATAACAAAAAAATGTTCAGTAAAAATATGGAATAAAATATCAAACTTTTTATCTACTGGAGGAGTTATTAATGATAAAGTAGCACTAGGATCAACTAAAGTGTACACATAAGTAGAGAAGACCTAGGAACATACGTGATCACATCGGGAGATTCCTCTTTCTTAGACCTAGAGCGGAGATAAAAATGCAGTTACTCTTAGGGGCATCGAAACTAGGACTGCTTGATTGATCTTGACTACTCCCATTCTTTTGACACCTCACATTATTAAAATCCCTAACCTTGTGGCCCTCTTTTTCAAAACAATAGCAATTTCCTGTTCCCACCAAGCATCCACCCCTATGCATCTTTCCACACTATGCACAAGTAGGATTATTACTAGGAAAATATCCACTCCGTCACTTTCGATTCTAAGTGTTAGACACCCTATTATTGTTTTCCTTAGGTATGTTGGAAGGAACTTAGTTGGAAACCCTCTTCTTTAACCTAGGATTGTCTTGAATTTCAAACGAGTGATATCCATATTTTTCAGGTAGCATCGCCGAACACCACTCTTAAACTAAGTCATTAGGAACTCCTATCAAGAAACGACTCATCTAATACTTAGGATTGTATATCAAAGAACGATCATACATGGAAAATTTACTGAACATTAAGGAGTACTCTTGCACACTCATACTGCCTTGATGAAGGTCGATGAATTCTTCCACATTCGCTTTCTTTTTCTCCCTAGGAAAGAACTTATTAAGGAAATCCCTTCTAAACACTTCCTAATTTATATGACTATCTCTCAAGACTACAATGTGCATTCCTTATCATTTGAGTAACTGACATTGTATAGCCTATAAGTGGATTTATTACATTGACGTATGGGCTAGGCCCAAATTGGTATACTCTTCTTAGATTGTTACGAGGTGATAAATTCATTTGAGACTATGATATATTTTATATACATATGTGCTATAAAAGTAGAAGACTAAGTAATCTTCATATACGAAGGGTCTATGTATACTCAATATAAATGTTATGTGTATGTCTAGGTCCATGTAAACATCAACGTAGAAGTAATTTTTTTTAAAATTTCCACATTTTAACATATGAATGTAATGATTCAAGGGAAGAGTCTAGTTTAGAAATAAAAGAGGACGACGACGCCGGTTACGTCTAGGGGGTGCCCCTTGGATGTTACAAACTTGCAATCAGAGCATGAGGTTGAATATCGTTGAGTTAATGTGCATCTTAACAACGACTATGAATATTCTTACTAATAATTTTGAAATGCGCCAAACTTATGGATAGGAACCTATGTTATTCTTAGGAAACTCTCACTTTCTTCGAAGTCCAATCTCGTGCCTCTAGATCTTTACATCTATGTGCTTTTAGCATCTAATCCTTTTATCTTAATTATAGACAATGAATTCTCAAAGAAACGCGACACGAAGACTTAAAGAAAAGATTTTCAAGTCCAATCAAGTCACTCTTCTTGAAGAAGATGTTAATGATAACAAAGCTCTGATCAATCCTCCTCCTTTGACAGATGGTTATGTAAGGGCTGACCTTCACCACATGGACCTATCCATTACTACCCAAGAAAAATCCATCTCTACCCAAGCTCAAGCCATGCCGGCCCAAGCTAATCAGGAGTTTGTACCCTGAGCAAACCAACGAGTTGTACCATGGATTCCCGTTTAAAGGATTTGACTAGGATGAATGCCGCTACATTCTATGGGTCCATGGTTGAAGATGACCCCCAAGTGTTCATTTATGAACTCTACAATATCCTCTATGCAATGGGGTTAACCACTTACTAACTCAAAGATGTGGTCCAAACTTGGTACGTCCAATATAGAGTCAATAGGCCTTTAAGAGGTGGACCGGTCACTTGGGAGGTTTTGAATAAAGTTCTCTTGATAGATTCTTCCATAGGGAGAAGAGGGAAGACAAAGTGGTGGATTTCATGATACTTCATCAAGGAGTTATGACTGCACTTGAGTTCTCTTTGAAATTTACTAAACTGTCAAAGTATGCTTCTTCGTTGGTTTCCCATCCTAGATATTAAATGAACCACTTTGTGATGGGAGTGTCGTATGACTTTCAAAAGGAATTTACTTAGGCTAGTATACATGAAAATATGAACATTTCTCATCTTATGGTTCATGCCAAACAAGGGGAAGAGACAAGGGATAAGAGGAAGAGTAGAGATGCCAAAAGGGCAAGGTCATTTGATAGTGATTCATCAAAGGGTAGGCTTGATATCCAAGACAATCCTAGGTTCAAAAAGAGTTTTTATTATCAAGTTCCTTCCAAGTTCCCAAGTCTCATGATGATAGGGTGTCTAAAACCTTAAGCCTAATAAGGCAAGGGATACTAGTTCACAAAACAAGAAGCCTACATGTTCTAAGTGTGAAAAGGTCATTTTGGAGAATTCTTAGTTGGGACAAGCAATTGATTTGGTTGTAAAAAGAGTAGACACATGGTCAGAGGTTTACCTAATCTGAATATTAAATACAAGGATAATGTGCAATCTCAAGAATGTGGTTCTAATGATGCTCCGAAGAAGAATCATTTTATGCTGTCTACTCAAGGGGTGAGCAAGAGACTTCACCCGATATGGTGACCGGTATGTTGAAAGTGTTTTCTATTGATGTATATGTTTTACTTGATCCAGGTGCTACACTATCTTTTGTTACTCCTTTAGTAGATAAAATGTTTGAAATTTTGCTCAATATCTTGAGTGAACCTTTTATTGTGTCTACCCCGATGGGTGAGGCGGTGGTTTCAGAAAGGGTCTATAGAAATTGTCCAATAATGTTGCCCAATAAAGTTACTCATGTTGAAAAAGTAGAAGTTGATATGTTTGATTTTGATTTCATATTGGCCATGGATTGGTTGCATGCTTGGTTTGCCTTTATAGATTGTATAACGAGCATGGTGAAGTTTAATTTTCCAAATGAGCCCGTTTAAGAGTACACGGAGGGGAATTTTACTCCTAAATGTCGTACCATTTCTTGTTTGAAAGCATGTAAGATAATCTCTATAGGGTGTTTCTACAATATAGTACGAGTCGAAGATTTAGACTCTGAAATTCCTCCCATTCAGTAGGTCCCCGTTGTGAGGGAATTTCCTGAGGTCTTTCGTAATGATCTTCCCGGTATTTCTCTCTAACATGACTGATTTTAGTATCGAATTGTTACCGTGTAAAAATCCTATTTGAGTTCCTTCTTATCGGATGGCTCCATCCACATTGAAAGAGATGAAGGCTAAAATCAAAGATTTTCTAGAGAAAGGCTTTACTAGACATAGTATTTTTTCGTAGGTTGCTACGATTTTGTTTGTGAAGAAGAAGTATGGTTCCTTTAGAATGTCAATTGATTAACGCAAACTCAATAATGTAACTATTAATAACAAGTATCTCAACCTCGAAAGGATGGCTTGTTCTATCAACTCCAAGGGGAATATACTTTTATAAGATTGACTTGATATCGGGGTATGACTAACTTTGGGTAAGAGGTGAGGATAGAGCGATAATGTCATTTTGGAATATATATTGTCACTGTGAATTCTTATTAATATCCTTTGGTCATACTAATGCCCTAACGAAATTTTTGAATCTCATTAATAATGTGTTCTGAAGTTACGTAGATTTATTTGTCATTATCTTCATTTATGACATCTTGGTATATTCGAAAAATGAGGTTGATCACATGGACCATTTTAGGGTAGTTCTACAAGTGCTTAAGGTGATTCGATTATTTGCCACGTATAGAATATGAAAATTTTTGTAGGTTGGTGGCGTTTATTTGTCATATCATCTCTAGTGAGGGAGTTGAGGTTGATCCAAGGAAAATGGAGGCCGTGAAAAATTGTCCTAGACCATTGATTCCAACCGACATTAGGAGTTTCTAGGGTCTATTAGGTAATTATGGAGGTTTGTGGATGGTTTTTCGTCCATTGCATATCCCTTGACTACTTTGTCCCAAAAGAGTAAGAAAATTGAGTGGTCGGAGGCATGTGAAAGAAGCTTCCCAATCTTGAAAGATAGGCCTACAACCATTCTATTGTTGAATTTACCGGAGGGTATCTAGGGATTTGTTGTTTACTTATATGCATCCCGAGAGGGTTTAGGGTGTGTGCCTATGAAGCATGGAAAGTAATATTCTATGCCTCCAGACAACTTAAGGTGCATGAAAAAAACAATCAATCTTGAATTAGCAGTGGTGGTATTTGCCTTGAATGTATTGAGGCATTACCTCTATGGTGTTCATGTGCATATATATACCAACCACAAGAGTCTCCAATATATTATTATTCAAAAAGAGTTGAATCTCCGACAAATATGGTGGTTGTAATTATTGAAAGATTATGATATAAGTGTTCTCTATCATCCTGGCAAGGACAATTTGGTTGTGAATGCTCAAAGTCGTATGACCATGGGTAGTATGTCTCAAGTAGAGAAAGCCAAGAAATACCTAGAGAAAGATGTTCATAGGTTTTCTAGATTGGGTGTTAGGTTGGAAGATTCTCCAAATGGTGGTTTATGGTCCACCATAACTCGAGTACTCTTTGTTGGTTGAGGTGAAGTTCAAATAACACCTTAATCAAACATAGATAGAGTTGAAGGATTGGTTCTTGGTAAGCTTAATGAGTCATTCTCCTTGTGGGGGGGGGGCATGGTATCTTAAGGTATCAAGGAAGGTTGTGAGTTTCCAATGTGGATGGTTTGAGGGACCGTATTTTTGAGGAAGTTCATGGGTCAGGTTACTCGATTCACCCGGGTTCGACAAAGATTTAACATGTCCTTAGGGAAGTATTTTGGTAGGAAGGTTTGAAAAAAGACATAGCAAAATTTGTTGAAAAGTGTTCAAATTGCCAACAAGTTAAAGCCGAACACCAAACGCGAGGTGGTTTATATCAATAAATCCAAGTCCCTACTAGGAAATGGGAAGACATAAGTATGGATTTTGTGGTAGGTTTGCCTGGGACACAAGCAATATGACTCCATATGGGTTGTTGTGGATAGGTTGGCCACATCCACTCATTTTATTCCCATCAAGTCTACATAATCGGTGGAGTATTATGCAAGGATCTTAATTGATGAGATTGTTAGTCTCCTGGTATTCGCTTATCCATCATTAGACAGGAGAGGTCATTCAAAGAAATGTTGGGAACCAAGGTCAAGTTAATAACTACTTTTCATCCCACAAATAGATGGTCAAGCGAAGCGCACTATTCAAACCCTTGAGGATATGTTTAGAGAATGTATAATTGATTTCAAAGGAAATTGGGATAGTCATTTGCCTTTGGTGGAATTTTCTTACAACAATAGCTACCATTAATCTATATCCATGGCCCTTTATGAAGCCTTGTACGGTAGGAGATGTAGATCTCTAATTGGATGGATTGAAGTGGGTGAGTTTTAACTTTTAGGTCTCGATTTTATTTATAAGACATTGAAAAAGGTTTGAATTATAAGGAATCGCTTGAAAATAGCCTATTGCCGGCAAAAGTCTTATCTCGACCATTGGAAAAGAGAATTAGAGTTTGAAGAGCATAATAAGGTGTACTTGTAAATTTTACCTAACAAGGGGGTGTTTAGATTTTCCATAAAAGGTAAGTTGAGTACTCGTTATGTGGGTCCCTTGAAATCCTGAAAAGGGATGATAAGGTTGCATATGAATTGAAACTCCCTGGTAAAATATCTTCAAATTAACCGATTTTTCATGTTTCTATAGTTAAGAAATGCATCGGAGATTCCGAGTCTATTCTTCCTATTGATCGTATTGGTGTAAAGGATAACCTCTACGATGAGAAGGTTCTTGTTGAAATACTTGATCGTCAAGTAAATAGGTTGACGAACAAGAGGTGTCCCCTGTAAAAGTATTATGGAGAAACCACTTAGTTAAAGGGGAAACATGGTAGGCCGAAACTTACATGAAGTCCCATTATCCTCATATTTTTCCTAATATAGGTTATTTTTTTCTCTGAATAATCAAAAAAAATAATGTATAAAATTGAAGTTTCTTTGATTCTTTGTGAAGTTATGCAAAATTATGCATTTGTGGTGTCATTAGAGTGAAGTGTACTTTTGATGTGAAAATTTTTCTATTCTTCATGCTTTGATTTTATGTTGTGCATGTTGATATAATTGAGTATTTTTCAAAGCATATTGAACATGTGGTAAGTTTAGATTAGGCATAATTGACTCATATATGGTATGTTGAGCTCATATTATTGTGTGAGTATGAAATTCCTTATCAAGTTATTTCTATCCTTATGTGTGGTAATTGATGTTTTTAATTTTATTGCATAATGATATGATTAATATTGCAACTAATGTTGTATGTATTGATAAGTAGTTGTGTTGTTAGACTTGAATCTATTCGTTCCTTTTCAAAGATTTTAGTGTCATTCGGGGACGAATATTCTTGGGGGGGGGGGGATGTAATACTTCAAAAGTCAAATACGTGTTGTAGAGCCTCACATAAGTGTCAAAAAGTTCATACAATGTTTTAAGGTCTATTTTAATTAGTGTATAAATCTAAATGTCAAAGAACGTCTATGACATCTGAAAACCAATTCAATGAGGTGCTACTGTGCCTTAGCCTGTTTGACTATATTTTAGGAGTCGGAAAATGATGAAAATTAGAGGAAGGGTGTGTAACACGTATTAGGTTTTATTCATAGTCTATACTTATGGGCACGACTCCCCAAGGACCAACCAAGGGCCCTTGAGGAGGACCCTTGCATTTGGGGGTCAAAGGCTGCCCAAGGTACAGTCCACCAATCGATGCTACGCACGATCCATTGTCCATTCGAAGGGCCATTGACTTCGTCCGTCGATGGACACTTACACAAATTTTTTGAAGAATGCAAATGGATAGTCTCTTAACTCATAAACGAGTTTGCAGCACAGAGGTGAACAATGCCCGTTGATAGATACATGATATGTCGATCATGGTCTCATCGGTGGAGACATTATTTTGCCGCACGTTTTTATCTAATTCATTCAATTATTTAGAATATTTAGAAGGTTCATTAGGTCTTAGGGGAGGTAAAATTATGTTAATTAACAACATATATAAAGACCCTAACCTAATTAGACTAACCTAAGCTCTCATAATTACCAAAACCCAAACGCTCTTCCTGCTCTCTTCTTTCTCTTTCCCAAGTTGAAGAACACCATTGAAGACAAGGTCAATTTTGGTTTTAGGAATTCAACAAAAAAAGTTTTTACATCAATATTAATCAAACATAAAGGTATGGGATTCCTTTCACCATTGACACATATTTCCTCAAAGGGTTCCGTCAAATTGATTTTAAAAGATGAGTTTTAATATGGGTCTTTCCCAATCTGGAAACTGATCTTACAAACTGATTTGTTTATACTTTATTTGTATTTCATTGTTTAAGTTATGATTAATTTTGAATATATTCCATAAATAATTGAAGGATTGGTCTACTTTGTAGATGATGACATTTTCCCCTTAACCCTAGGTTATGATCCTGATATGAATTGTGTAGTGTTGGTTAAATTGAATTGGTTATTCATTGAATTACTATTTTATGATGTTATTGTATCAATTGTGAATATTTTAAGATGAATTATAGTCTTGTCATGTTAGTTTTTGATTAATTTATCTATATTGTGACTTTGACCTAAGTCTCTTATCATAAGCTATGAACTTGTGATGAATTGTTATGTAGTGGTTCAATTGGCTTTGTTATTATGTTGGTTGTTATTGTGTGATGATACTACGCCCTTATTGTGATCTCAAATATTAACCTCAGTAATGGTTAATTGTTATTATGTTGGTTGTACAGAAGCATACCTCGTTTAATTTTGATAGGGCTGGTATGATGTTGAATTGAAATATCACATCCGAATTTACCCCCTAAATGTTACAGGCATCGTCGTCCTCTTTGACAACTAGTACTAGACTCTTACATCACATTCATAAGTTGAATTTAATGGAAAATTTAAAACTTTATTACTTCTACTCGGAGGTTTACATAGACCTACACATACACGTATCATATATTTATCGAGTACACATTGACCCTTCATAGAGGAAGGTTACATAGCCTTCTACTTTTATTGCACATAAGAAAATATAAGATAGAAAACAGTCTTCAAAGATTGTCTCACCTCATAACCATATAACGCAATTAACAAACTGTGCATAGGCCATACATCAATGTAAATATAGCCACATATAGGCTTTATTCAGTCCGTACTCAAATGAAAGGAGATAGAATATAAGATTCTTAAAGCTAAGACAACAACATAATCTCGATATTGGCATCACCCTCGGACAATGAGGACCTACCCCTACTTGGATGATCAAAGATCCAATCCTTCTGCAAGTCGCCTTCAAAAACACTTCAACGACCGGAACCTAATGTTATTCGGAAAAGGGAAGAAAATGGGTTTAGTACGCTACTTGTACAAAGTATGAGACCATATGCACATATAATTTGAAATCATGCCAACGAAGAGGGACATTTATCAAAACATGTCATTTTACTCTTTGAAAAGCCTTATGCATCGTCAAGGAAAATCACAAAGATTAAAAAGGAATATTCATCAAGTTCAAGAAAATAAGATACTTGTCAACATACTTAAACCCATAACCCATTGTAACCCTACAATCAAGTATTTACATCACAAGCATGGGTAAAAGTTCATCATATCATAATAAAGCAAGACTACTACTCACGAGTCCTCCTAAAGCCAATCAGTGCAATAAACAAGCAAGGTCCCATGACCTTACTCAATCCAGTTACCCAACAAGAACCATGGCTAATATTCAACTTCAAATTACGTAACCTTTTTTGGGATATACAACGTCATACATATAACAACATAGACCAATCACATGTTCATGAGTATCAATCACCATACAATATTTTTTATATGTAAAGTTATTACACTATTATATTATTTATTCTTTATCATAGACATACATAATATCAACTTTCTAAAGCTTCCATCAAGGAAAGAAGGCATAGGTACAGTCCCATACTCCTACCTAGTCTAATTCAAACCTCTCAAGTCACCTTAGTTAGTTCATCTGGATTTGTTCATTTTAATTTAGGGAACACTTGCCTTAACCTACATAGACCACATGATCTAAGTGTCTAATCCGGTCTACTAAAATATTACACCGATGCAAGGTGGTCTACTATACAAAGTAAAACCAAACACAAACATAGCTTTCGAGGTGGATCCACTAGCTAGTCTTCTTATGGAGGGAAAAAGTTCAAGAACTAAGATATATTATATTTCCTCCTCATACAACATTGCAATTTGGTCTCCTCTCACGTGATTCTATTGGTTGAGTATTCCTCTTAGGGAAATCAACATCTCATGTAGAACTATAGGGTGAATATTCCTCTATTGGAAGTGATCACCTCTTATTGTCAAGTTCACTCGTTGCTAAGCGAAGTCCTTTTATCAAAATGTTTTTAACCCTTTAATTATCAATCATATCATAGTTTAGGTCATAGGGTCTACCCCTTGTATAATCATCATCATCATCATCAATATATCTATAAGAATTGATAAGTCCTTTAATTTAATTCATATTAGTGAGGTTAACACATTAGCATTAAATATCATAACAAGGCACATTAATATTCATTAATCAACCTAACAATATAGTCATGACATTTCAATTCAACATTATATAATCCGCTAAATCCTAGTACAAGGCATACTCTTATATAATATCATGACTTAACCACAATTAATCACAATTAGAAGTAAAGATAGAGATCATAAGACTTACCAAGTTTTCCTCATAGTTCATCATTTAGGCCTTACCATAATAACTCAATTCAATACAATTTATATTTTAAACATCATAATTAAATGTTCAACATTATAACAAGAATATAAGAGTCACTACATCATAATTAATTACTAAATCAAAGCTTATGACAAGATACTTCAGTCAGTTCTCATTACCTAGATTACTTCTTAAGGACTAGTATGAAAGACTACAAATTATCCTAATTTGTTCATGATTAGTGTAACAACGTCATGTTTTAGTGATTTAACCAATAATCAAGTCAATTGAATCAATCACAACCCAATTTATATTAAGATCAAACCTAGGATTAAGAGTTAAGGATCAGGCTCTTCAATTTAGACCAAACCTTCACAAATTACCATGTTTAAGTTCAAATATATTTTAATCTATCCATTATATCCTAAATAAACCATAGAAACTTCGTTCATAACATCAAATTGATAATTGAGTAAAACCCACTTGATAACCCAACTTTTTGAAATGCTTTAACGGAGCCCTTTGAAGAAAGAAGTCTCAAAGCTGAATTATATAACATATCTTAACGTTTAATGAAGATTTGATGGTGAATTTGACCCTTTCCATCGCCCAAAACCTCGCCCTAGATTGTCTTCAATGGTGGCTTAAACCTTCGTTCTTGTCAGAGTGTGCATCTAAGGGACTCAACATTTTTTCTAAGTGCGTGACAAAAATTTTCATTAGCTCACCATTGTTCCATACACGAGCCATCGTTGCCTTCTCGTGGTTGCACAATGCCAAGGAAGTGTTAACACAAACTTGCAAGGGTACTCCCCTACAATCCTTGGTTTGTCCTTGGGGAGTCGTACCTGGATATTTCAACCACAAATTATATTAAAAACCTTATTAAATACCCCTACAAATTACCCTTCTACCAAATTTTATGAACTTCCGACTCCTAAAAGATAGACAAATAGGCTAAGGCATGCTAGTACCCATTAGAACTTGTTTTGAACGTCATGGCCGTTCATGGATGTTTTTGTTCCTAAACTTCCTAGATGAACTATATTTATTAAAATAAGCCTTAAAAGAGTGCTTAGTGTTACGACCCGCAAATACACCATGGAAGTTAGAGCATCCTTGTGTCGTCACACGGCAAATGAGACTTCAAGAAGTCTCATCTAAGTCTCTCATATCATTCATTGCATAATAACCATACTAAAATATGTAAGAATTTAAAACATTCTTCACACAAGAAGCACTCTTTCATAAACATTACACAAGACGAAGACTTTTTCATTTAAAACATAAAATATTTACAACAATCTGCTTGAACATCTAAACTTTGGAGTTCACAATGCTTGGGACTAAGCCCATACAATACACAAATGATAAAGAATGAGACATAAGGAACTTGTGGATATTGTCCTCAAATCGATGAGGATTCACCAATACATCATCTTCAAAGCCTTAGAAACTTATTCGTCCTCCATGGCACATCAAGACTTCGGATTCCCTACACTTTAGTCAAAACGGAAAAGAAGGGGTGAGCAGATTAGATGTACTAAGTATGAAAGCAAAGCAAAAAACATAAAAAGAGACATTTAGTAGATAGCATGGTTTTCATGAATTTCGATTAAAAACATCATACTAAAAGCACAAGAACAACATTTAAAAACTTAGAAACACATAATAAATCATTTAACAAATAGTCACATTCTTATATAACATATGAGTAAATTCACTTCACTGTATAGTGAATAAATTCACTTTTACATTGATGTTCCTTCACTTCACTTTAAACACCATATAGCATGTAATCTTCTCATTCATAGCTATCCTAACATTCACTAAGTCGCACAATGAGAGATCGTCCATACACCTTCTCTAGATATGCCTAAACGACCTTTAATATTACTTACAATGAGTCACATACACACTTAAGAGACAGTAACATAAGAACATGCGATTTTCCTACCGAATGTGTTTCTAAGTCTCACTTGAGTGAGTTGTGAAGAGACCACCCATACAATCCCTTATACACACACTCAAGAAATCCGATAGAATCATGCTCACATAATACATCAACACAAAGATGATATTACATTTTCCTTCGAAAGACTATCAAAAGACATACTTAAGTAAATAAGAAGATAACGTCCATACTAACCTCTTCAATATTATTTAAGTAATCCTTAAGACTACCTAAGGCTTATATCATGTCCACATAATCAACTAACTTTCTTAAGACTTATATAGGTAAGATACGAAGTGACCATTCCTATACCTCTTTCACACCTTAACTACACAACTCTTAATTACTCTAGATAAGTACGACTTCATTTTAACATACTTTCTTAACATAAGCCATTACATTCACTAGTTCATTAAGAAACATTCAACACATATAGGACATTCAAGTAATGGTCTTGAACAAGACCTAGCACTCTCACTAAAACCTTCAAAGCCTATTGTGCAATGTCTAGATAGCATCTCATACCACCACCTAAACATCATCGAACTTTTATAATGCTAGTAAGTATTCCATATGATAAGAATAGGCTATAATGGTCATAGACCATGGTAGCAACACATGGAATCCAGATTTCTAACCTACTCAGATGGGGGTGTTGTAATTTACAAATCTAGAAGTAGAACACGTCCCATGTAGGCACACGGTCAAGAAATATGAAGGGCATCCTTTGTAATCTAGTCTGATACATAACTAGAGCTACTCCACTTACCACACTAACTCGGTGATAGCCTTCATTCTAATAGATTTATTCACATTAAAGGTTTACATAAAAAGGTTCAAGAATAAGTTCATAACACAATAACATTTGCCCTACCAAAGAGGACCTCTTAGGGCTACCTTCCAATGGGAGACCCACCACTTTTCACCGGTTAGAGAGGCCCTCTTTAATACATTAAGAAAAGATGTTCATAGGGGCCAGAAAGACTCGGTCATAGGAATTTAGAACACCTACAAGAATCTCATGATGGCTTTCCGAATGTTTGATATGACACTGTTCAGCATGTCAACCTTAATTTCATCATTCCTTTACATGAGGGATACCATTATGGCTTTCGACTTAAACATACATAACCTTATCACTAGGTTCAACGTTTCACATAAAAGAGCCTCTTAACATCATTCAAGGTCACATATCCTCCATACATTAAATACTAAAAGACGTTATAATCCTAATTCCAGACATCACATATTCATATACGTACAAGTATCAAGTAAGGCACACACGTCAACCAAGACAAGACGCCACATACTTCACTTTACCACATGTTACTAGTCATTCTACAAGCACATAGGAATAACCATTATCATCTTTATGTCATCCTATACACTACCATATCGTCATAAATATAAATATTATACACTCATATAGTCAAGTAGGAACAACCATGTATCAACCCTATGACTACACATAGAAGCAGAGTCATAGTTTACATGATTCCCTAACGTACATAAAAAGAATATATACTTCTGCATTGCTTGACATATAGATATATATAGTATCATTTCACATAAAACAACTATACAAAACCTTATATTTTTTCAAGTAGTACAACAAAGACCATTATCATCATATTGCATGAAGGTAACGTTGACAAGTCCACATCAATTCACAGAGCACCGCCACCATTAGTGGACCATACCTTTAACAACATAATATAAATCTAATTAACATTAAATAAAAGTAATTAGGTCATCATACCCCCACTCCGTCTTACCACTTCGATTCCAAAGATAAATCATCCAATTCGATACCATAAGGCTCTTACCCATGGCCATGAACATCAATTCAATACATATACTATAATACTTAATAATATCTAAGTCAATTCAATATTGATATATCAATATAAAATCAATTATATATCAATTGAATACAATTATAACATCATTACAGAACCCATAGAAATCTGCACTAGAATCTATAAGCATTAAGTCAATATCAATTCAATAAGCTTAGAATGCAACAAATCTAAGAGTATTCATTAATGAATGACCAAAATTTAAACAAATTATACACCGCACAAACATAATTTATACATGAATCAAAATCCATAACAATCTACATATGAATTCATGAATATCAAAGCATAATCAATTCACCCATATTTTAGTAAAATTTAGAGATTTGAGAAGATAAAGGGATGATGGAGAATTTAATTGGAAAAAATTAATTATACATAAAGTATATCATATATAAACGTTGGAAACCAATTATGTTAGAACCCAAGACTTAGAGTAGAAATTGGAATTTTCATCTTTTTTAAAACTTTGAAAATCATCTTTGAAATTGGCTGTAAGGTGATAGCAAGCCATAGATTAAGAAATCTCATACTTTATTTTAATAATCCAAATCTAATTTAAAGATAAACTCCATTGAATATTGATCTTCAATGTCCATCCTTACTTTGAACACACATGGAGGTTTTTGGAGGAACTTTTGGAGGGAATATGTTTTGATTTAGGTGTTAGGGTTATAATGAGATTTAATGACTTATATGCTCTTAAAAATATCCATAAAAACTCAAAACAACCATCCTCACATTTAATAAGACTTGTGGTGAATTTACAACGTCACCCCTCAGGTTAACAGAAAGTTGGAAGAAAACAAGCAGCCCATCGACAAATGCGTTGACGGTCCGTGGTCTCACGCACGTCCCTTCGATGAGCTTCTCGTGGGTTGACACTGTAACTCCCCAGCTAATAGAATAAGTGTCTCCATCAATGAGACCCAACAATGGGTCGTTGCCTTGTCGACTGGCTGTTGTTTGGGTCGTTTATTGCCACTGCCTGGCAGTGTTGAACTTGAATGTTGGGTCCTTCTATAGGGGCCCTTTTTGTCCTACAACAAGTCGTACAAGGACATTTCCACCCCAAATATATTTTAATACGATTTTGGGACCTACCACATGAGATTAATCCAAATAGAACACGTAAAACGCGACGAAACATACCTATATACACAAGGTCGTCTCAAGGCAAACCTTTTGAATGTCAAGGACGTTCTTGGACGTCTGACCTCTAAACTTCAGGAAACTTGAAAAAATGTCTATATGCACTATTGTAACTCATTTAATGACCTTATAACCTAACGAATAACACATAAAACCACATATGAGGCACATGGGTGACTTAATTGTTGAACGTCTTGGTCGTCCCTTTACGTTTGGCTTCCAATGCACCTAAACTATTAGACACTTCCTCAAACCCACATTATAAACCATTTAGGACCCTATACTATTACTAAAACCATGTTAGGATCTAGCGTCACCTAGGTCATTTTCGGGGTCTTACATTTTCCCCCACTTGGACAATATTCTTCCTCGAATGACACTTTCAACTGTACGAACACTTCCATTTGTAGAGGATCAATTATAAAATCATGACCATAACATATCACACATAATATAGAAGAAAACATCAATTTCACAAAATTAGGTGAATCACAACACAACAAAAAACTAGAAAATAATTTTATAACTCATTATGGTACAAAATGTAAATGGTTCATTCTAAATAGCAAAAACTTATTTAGTGTTCAATATCATACCTATGTACATCAGTTCTAACCACATTGAAGCAATTTTAGACCAAAGAATGAATTAGTCAAATTTTGAAAATCTTCACAGTGAATAGACAGTGCATTACAGTGAATTCAACACCTTTTTTCAAAAATGCATCTTTTAGGCAATTCATAATATAAACATGTTAATATGCAAAGAAACATAATATAAGTACACCTTACAATATAATAAATTTCATAAAATAACTTAGACATGCTCAACATTCACTTTATGAAACAATTAGCAACCTACACTAGAAGCACATGAATTATGAGGAAGATACAATACATGAAAACTCATTTTCTCATTCAACAAACCTTCAATCAAAGTTGATTATCATAAGGAGAATATTAAGAACTTATCTTCCACAAAAGACTCCTACAGAACTCAAGTTACAAAGAACTATTTCTTTTAGGTTTTGATAAACACATAACAAAAGGTAAAGGGTACTTCACTCACAACAACCACACCTTCACAACACTTCCCCACTTAGTAGAAACCCATTATAAGGTTTGCATAACATGCACTACTATTAACTCCATAAAGGAACCTGAATCCTTACTAATACTTTATCACCAAAGTATACATCATGTCTAAAGACTCTCTAAGGTCTTATCATTTAACCACTACATCCCACTTACTAGGATAACTCACCTTCACTCTTTCAAATCCCATCACCTCCCTTCTTATGGTTGGGGTATTAAAAATATCAAACTATCTTAACAATAACTCCTTCACATTATCTTACAATATAACCTACCATTCTATCAACATTAACTACACTTCAAAGGTAACCAATCAAAGATAAGGTCATGAAAACCTTCTTTCACACCACATCTCACAAGTCACGTCTAATTTTTTTCTCCCTTAACCCAAACATCACAATGTCACCCTTAAAGGACCAATACATAAGAGAAACGAGGGAAATACACCATATACAAAGCTCATAGGCACGATTAGATTAATGAAGAAGTGAAACTTTCCTTGAACCCAATTGCCTACTATTTAAAATGTGGCGCACTTCAGATTATAAACAAGATTCTACTAGATGTGGTTCATAAGACAACTAAGAGAATCCCTACACCTTATGCTCTGATACCAACTTTGTCACGACCTTCAAGTACACCCTATAATTTAGAGAATACTTGTTTCATCACATGGCAAATGAGACTTTAAGAATTCTCATCTAAGCCTTTCGTATCATTCATTTCATAATATACACACTCAAATAGGTAAGAATTTAAAATTTTATTCTTACACTAAGAACTCTTTTATAAACATTATACAAGCATAAGACATTCATTAAAAATATTAAACCATTACAACAATCTACTTGAACCATCCAAACTTTGGAGTTTACAACACTTGGGACTAAGCCCATACAAGACATAAAAGGTGATGACTAAGCCATAAGAAACTTGTGGGTATTTTCCTCGAATTGATGAGAACTCACCAATATATCATCTTCAATGCCTTGGAAACCCATCCATGTTCTATGGAACATCAAGACTTCCAATTCCCTACACTTTAGTCAAAAAAAGGAAAAGAAGGGGTTAGCACATTAGATGTACTATGTATGGATGCCATGAAAAATGGACATTTAGTAAATACCATGCTTTTCATGAATTTCTATTACAAACATCATACTATAAGCATAAAAACAATATTTAAAAACTTAGAAACACATGAGTAATCATTTAACAAAAAGTCACATTTTAAGTAAACATTATAGTTAATTCACTTCACTGTACAGTGAACTTAATCCATTGTACATTGAAGTTCCTTGCTTCACTTTAAACACCCTTTAACACGTAAACTGCTTATTCAACGCTATCCTAAGATTCACATAAGTAACACAAAGACAAAGCTGCAGTAAACCCTCCCTAGATGTGCCTAAAGGACCCTCAAGATTAATTATAATGAGTCACATACACACTTAAGAGACATTAACAAAACAAAATGAGATTTTCCTAGCAAAGGTTCTTATAAGTATTACTTCAGTGAGTTGTGAAGCGTCCGCCCATTCAATTTTATACACACACTAAAGATATCCTATGGACTTCGTAGGATAAAATCATGATCGCATAATACATCAGCACATAGATGATATGACATTCTCCTTCAAAAGTCTATCAAATGACCTACTTAAGTAAATCAAGAAGATAACGTCCATACTGACCTCTTCAAGATTACATAAGTAATCTTTAAGACTACCTAATGCTTAGATAATGTCCGCATAATTCACCAACTTCCCTAACAAGAGTCATTCTTATGACTTATCCAAGTAAGATAAAAATTCATATGCCCCCTTCACACATAACTAGACAACCCATAATTACTCTACATAAGTACTACTTCATTTTAACATACATTCTTAACTTAAGCCATTACATTAACTAGTTCATTAAGTAACATTCAACATATACAGGATATTCAATGAATTATATTGAACAAGACCTGGGGACTCTCACAACACTTGAAAGCCCATTGTACAATGTCTAGATAACGTCCCATACCACCACCTAAACTTCATAGAACATTTCTAATGCTAGTAAGTATCCCATATGATGATAATAGGCAATAACGGATATAGACCATGGTAGAAACTTATGGAATTAGGAGTTCTAACCTAGTTCGATGAGGTTGCTCTACTTTCCAAGGGTAGAACTAGAACATATCCCATGTAGGCACACAATTAAGGAATATAATGGGCATGCTTTGTAATCTAGTCTGATACTTAACTAGAACTACTCCCCTTACCATACTAACTCGGTGCTAGACTTCATTCTCATAGATAAGTTCACATTAAAGGTTCACATAAAAGGGTTCCATAATAAGTTCATAACCCAATCACATTAACATTACAAAAGAGGACCTCTTAGGGCTACATTCCAATGGAAACAAGAAGCTCATGATGACTTTCCTACGGTTTTATATGATGCTGTTCCAGCCAATCAATCTTAAATCCATCATTCCTTTACTTGAAGGATACCATTACAACTTTCAACTTCAACAAACATAACCTTACCACTAGGATCGACGTTTTACATAAAAGACCCTCTTGAGATCATTAAAAGTAACTATTATCCGTACATTCAAGACTAAAAGACTTTATCATCCTAAGTAAGGATATCACATATTCATATTCATAAAAAAATCAAGTAAGGGACACAAGTAAACCAAGACAGGCACCACATACTTCACATTAACACATGTTACTAGTCATTCTATAAGCACCTAGGAATAACTATTATCATATTTAAGTCATCCTACACACTACGATATTATCATCAATATAACTATTATTGAATCATGTAGTCAAGTAGGAACAACCATGTATCAACCGTACGACTACACAGAGTAGCACACAATCATAATTTACATGATTTCCTGACATACATACAAAGAACGTATACTTCACATTGCTTAAAATATAGATAAATATAGTCATAATTCACATAAAAACACTATACAAAACATCATATTACTTCAGGTAGTACAAACAAGTCCATAATAATAATATTGCATAAAGAACGCTGACAAGGCCACATCAATTCACTTAGCATCGCAACAATAAGTGGACCATACCTATCACAACATTATTGAAGTTCTAATTAACATTAAATAAAATGAATTAGGGAATAATACCCCCACCCATGTTACCACTTCAATTCCAAAGATAAATCATACAATTCGATACCATAAGGCCTTTACCCATGGCCATGAACATCAATTCAATACATAAACAATAATACTCAATGAAATATAAGTCAATTTAATATAAATTTATCAATATAAAATCAATTCGATATCATTTGAATACAATTCTTACATTATTAGAGAACCCATTTAAATCTACACTAGAATCTATAAGCAATAAGTCAATATGAATTCAATAATCTTAGCATGTAACAAATCTAAGAGTATTCATTACACAATCAATCAAATTGAAACAGCATATACATCATATATACATAATCTATACATGAATCAAAATCCCATAACAATCTGTACATGAATTCATGAATATCAAAGCATAATCAATTTACCCATATTTTAGTGAAATTTGGAGATTTGAGAAGAACAAGGGTTCATGGAGAATTTTATTAGGAAAAATGAATTATACATCAACTTCTTCATATATAAACGCTGGAAACAATTTATGTAAGAACCCAAGATTAGAGTAGAAATTGGACTTTTTATGTTTTTGAAAACTTTTAAAATCATCCTTGAAAGTTGTTATAAGGTGATAGCAAGCCTTACATGAAGAAATCCCATACCTTATTTTATTAATACAAAACTATTTGTAGAAGAAACTCCATTGAAGACCAGACTTCAAGTTCCATCTTCACTTAGAACTCACATGGAGGTTTTTTGAGGAACTTTTCGAAGGAATATGTTTTGATTTAGGTGTTAGGGTTACAAGAGAGTTTAATGACTTATATACGATTAAAATATCCATAAACACTCAAAACACCCTTCCTAACATTTAATAAGACTTGGGGTGAATTTACAACATCATCCCTCAAGTTAAATGAAAGTTGTCAGAAAACAAGCAGCCCATCGACAAATGCATCAGCAGTCCCTGGTCTCAACCACATCCCATCGAAGAGGTTGATCATGCAACTCCCCAACCTGCATGACAAGTGGATCCATCGAAGAGACACATCGATGGGCCGTTGCCTTGTCGACTAGCCATTATTTGGGTCTTCAATTGCCAGTGTCTGATAGTGTTGAACTTCAATGTTGGGGTCCTCCTTCAGGACCCCTTGCGGGTCCTACATGGAGTCGTTCCTGGACATTTCCACCCCAAATATATAAGTATACAATTTCGGGACCTATAACATGATATTAATAAAAAACGACCACATAAAACTCAATGAAACATACATAGACACACAAGATCATCTTAAGGAAAACCTTTCGAACGTCAAGAACGTTCTTGGATATTTGACCTTCAAACTTAACGAAACATGACAAACATACAATATACTCTATATTAACTCATTTAATGACTTTATACATTCATGAATCACACATAAACACGTAAAACCATATATGAGGCACATAGGTGACTTAGTCGTCGAATGTCTTTGTTGTCCCTTGACGTTTGACTTCTGATGCACCTAACTCTTAGACTCTACCTCAAGCCCACATTATAAGAAATTTTAGTACCTTATATCATCATGACAACCATGTTATTATCTATATTCACCTATGTCATTTTCGGGGTCTTACATTTAGACCCCATGAGACCTATGTTAGGTTTTAAGATTAGTCTAGGATTTTCAAAATGTTACATGAAATGTCTTAAAATTGTTTGTCAGGTGTTGGATAAGATGTAAATGTAATGAGCATAATGATAATTTACCAATGTGCATTATTATGAAGTGATATGTAAATGTGCTAACCTTACTTGTGTGAATTGTAATGAAAGGATTATACTCATGTAATTCTTATTGAAACATGATAATCATGATTATACAAGATATAGACCCAATTACATATATTCAACAATAAACATTAATCGAGACATTAAAGATATTTCAAAATGGACTTAGCTTAGCAGCAAGTGAACTTGATAATGAGAAGTGTTGACTTTCCATAGAGGAAGATTCACCACATATTTGCACATGAGGTGTTGAATCCCTTATGAGGGATACTCATCTTATGTATTGCCATTATGAGGCTCCAATTTCCAAGTGGCATATAGAGAGTTTAATATACATCTCTTAGTTCTTAAACTATGGTACCCCCATTGGAAGACTAGCTAGTGGATCCACCTAAAAAGATACTTTTATGTTTGGTTTTACATTAGCCGGCAGACCACCTTCGATCGGTGTAAGATTTTAAAACACCGGATTCCACATTTAGCTCTTGTGGTGTATGTCGTTTAAGACAAGTGTTCCCTATACTAAAATAAAATATTTAAGTACAAACCAACTAGGGTGGTTTGACTGGTTTGACTTAGTCTAGGTAGGGGTATGGGAATCAACGTATGCCTTGCATTAGTTTTCCTTGAAGGAAGATTTAGAGGTTATTCTTATGTGTATATATATATATATATATGTATATATATATATATATATATATATATATATATATATATATATATATATATATATATATATATATATATATATATTTGCTTATAATGATACATGATATAAATGTGATGACGTTGCACATTGATGATACTACATGATGATTGATTTCACTTATGAATATGTATTTGGTCTCTATTTCTAAAGTATGATGATATGTACTCTTAAATTATATATCATGTAAAGTTTTATATTGGCCATATATTTGTTAGGTTTACTTGATTGGGTAAAGTTATGGGTATTTGCTTGGTCATTGCACTAGATGACCTAATGAGGCTTCATAGGTAATTGTCTTGCTTTGGTTATATCACTTCTTGTCCATGCTTGTTGATATCATAACTTGATGATAGAGTTGTCTTGACTATGTTTTCATATTATATAAATATACACGTCGCCTTGACTAGACATAGTATGGCTCGTCTTGTGATGTACATAATTTGGACTCAATGAATATGCAATATTGATTGGTATGGTCTTCTTGAATGTGCATAAGGATTTTCAAAGTAAATTTCATACTTTAATGACTTTTCCATTTTTGGCATGACTTCATGAAATGTGTGCATATGGTTTCACACTTAAAATAAGTGGTATACTAACCCCATTTTCTCATTTTTCCCAAACATTTTAGGTTTCGATCATTGAAGGGATTTCCAGACGACTTTGAAGGAAGACTTGGAATTATCACTCATCCAAGTTGGGTAGGTCCTTAATTTCCAAAGGAAATGCCAATATAAAGCTAACGAAGTTGCTTTAGTTTTAAGATTCCTATGTTCTTTGCATTTATTTTGAGTACCAAACATTATATAGCCCATATGTTGCCTTATTATATTTATGTATGGGCTAGACCCGAAATATTATACTCTTGTTAGATAGTTATGAGATGAGACAACCAGTTGAGACTATGCTATATTTTATATACCTATGTGCAAAAAGAGTAAAAGACTAAATAATCTTCCTATACGAAGTGTCTATGTATACTCAATATAATATTATGTGTATTTAGAGGTCTATGTAAACATCAATGTAGAAGTAATGAAAAAAATTTAAAAATTTATGCATCTTAACCTATGAATTTGATGATGTAGGCTAAAAAATTAGTCTTAGTCCTCAAAAACGCCTCCGTCGCCAGTTATATCTTGGGTGTGCTCCCCAAAAGTTACAATATATTGAGGTTTACATAGACCTGTCACATACTGCCTATGAGCTTTATTTAGACTCCTCACATAGGAAGCTTAGAAAGGCTTCTCGTTTTGATAATATAATTTTTTTAAGGTTTTAGTCAAATAATATCGTCTTAGATTAAGCCATCTAAAATTAAAAAAAAAATATTAGGGTATACCCCTCATACAAATCTATAATCGCCATATAGGGCTTTCAAGAATATCTTAAACATTAAGAAAGAAAAGAATGTCTTTAGACTATAGCAAATCTAACTAGGATAGATAGAAGGTACAATCCTCAATCATTGAGGGCTCACCAATCAACTTTGGAAAGATGTCCAAGTCTTCTTTAAAGTGACCTTCATACCTCAATGGCCAGAACTTACATTGCTTGGGAAAAAGGGAAAGAATATGGGTTAGTACATCCACTTGTACTATGTATGGAAACATATTCAAATATAATTTTTGAAACCATGCTTAAAGCGACATTTTTTTCAAAGTCATGCTAAGACACTTTTGAAATCCTTAATGCACAATAAAAACACATAAGAATCCATGATCACATATACATTGCGACAACTCCATAAGCAACACAAGACCAACATTATCAATAAGGTCAGGTCACATGAATATTATGAACATAACGTCATAGCAACATGAATAGTAATATATCAAGGTCATATAACGAAAGCAACTCTAACATAATGCAACAACAATGTATGTACAAAAGTTCATATCATCACATCATACAAGAACCTTACATGCAAACCATTCCAAGCCTATAAGTGCAATGCCTATGTGAAGTCCCACAACCCCACATAGTCAAGTTCACTTGGTGCTAAGCGAAAGTCCCCTTTTGAAATGCATTTAGGTCATTCTTTAACAATCATAACTAATTTTAGGTCATATGAGACTGATCCCTTTGTATAACCTATTATTTATCTCATTAGGCAAAGGATGAGATTTTCATTTCATCACAAACAGTAATTTATGAAATCAACATATAATTATCTTATAATCAAAGGCATACTAGAGAAACTATATTCAAACTTGCATTATCATAGCCTCACAATGTGTAACACCTTAAAAATCCAAGACTCATGGTAAAGCCTAACATAGGTGTCATAAAGTCTAAACCCTATTTCATAGTCCATTTTTAATGAATATAGGTCATTTTGAAGGTTTAAGAACCAAAATGTCCGGGAAGTTGGTTCAAAGAGATGTTTGTGTGCCTTAGCCTTTTTGCTAAATTTTAGGAGTCAAAAATGTATGAAAATTTGTGCAAAGGTAGCTATTGGGTGTTTGAATTATTTCATGCTTCAAACGTCTGGTACGACTAGCCATGAACAAACCTAGGGCCTTTGAGAAGGATCCCTGCAGTTTGATGCAGCACTGCCTGACTGTTTGCATCGACGGGACAAACTATGGTCCGTAACTGAATCGACAAGGCGTCAAGGTAACCTTCATCCCACACTTAGAAAGATTCGTGAAGGCCCTTGTTTACCTAGCTATTGTTACACGCGATAGAAGGGGTTGACGAGGCATCATTTGCTCGACAAGTCGTTGAGGCCACCGTCACAAAATATTTAGAAAAATTGGAGGAAGCCCTCGAAGGAGTGTTGGATAGAAGGGGGGTGTCATCAGTTGAATTATCGACGGACCGTCGATCGGGGACTCGTCGGCGAGGGTCGAATTTCACTAAATTTTTTTAAATGATTTCATATAATTAATAAAGTGGTTTAGGTGTTAGTTACTGATTAAAGGGAGACTAAATAAGTTAATTAAACCTCTCTATAAATGCCCTTAACCCTCATTAACCTAAAGACATCTCTCAAATTAAACTCTCTTCCTTCTCTCTTATTTCTTTCTCTACATGAACTCACCATTGGAGGCTAGCAAGAACTAGTGTTTGGGGGCTCGAAAAAGGCTGGATTCTTCATCAAATTTTTTAGAAAC
This sequence comes from Solanum peruvianum, assembly GCA_027705065.1. NCBI lineage: Eukaryota > Viridiplantae > Streptophyta > Magnoliopsida > Solanales > Solanaceae > Solanum > Solanum peruvianum. The sequence goes on from JAKWJD010001759.1 coordinate 14,580,162, forward strand.
ATTAAGGTATGGATTCTATTCACCTTTGATATCCTTTCCTCAAAGGGTTACTTCAAAATAGATTCCAAAAAGTTGAGTTTTCTTATGGATTTTATTCAACTAAGAAATCAAAGTCTCAAATTGAGTTTTTAATGACTTCTTAGGGTTATATTTGGTAGATTTACGTGTAATTGAACTTGTTTATGATAATTATTGATTGTTTGGTCTAAATGAAGAATATAATTTTCTATCCCTAACCCTAGGTATTGATATTGATCTATGTTGTATGGTGATCATTCAATTGAGTTGCTTGTTGATTACATTACTATCCTATGGTGCTATTGTGGTTAAATTAAGATGAATTATAGTACTAACATGCTGGTTCTTGAGATATTATTTTGGTTATGAATTATAATGTGAAATTTGCCTATGTAATTTGTCTCAAGTTGTGATCTAAAGATGAATTGTGTTATAAAGATGCAACAGGCCTTTTTATTCAATTGGTTATCAGCGTGCTATGATGTTACTCCCCAAATTGGGTTGACTTATGTGTTTATTGTAATACCTTGATGATAAGACATGAGAAGGACTTGGTAAGTCTTAAAATCTCTATCTTTACTTACGATTGTGATTAATTCTTGTTAAGCCATGATATTACATTGGAGTATGCCTGATATTAGGATTATAGGGTGGTATGATGTGGAATTGAAATGTCTTAACTATGATGTGAGGTATATTAAGGTGTTTGGGTTATAAGAATGGTGAAAACTATCAATGTGCCTTAATATGTTATGAAATGCTTATGTGTTATTCTCACTTATATGAATAGTGATAAAATGTTTTATACTAGTACAATTGTTATTGGGATATTGATGATGATTATTATACAAGGGTTACACCCTATGGCCTAAATTAAGTTACGATTGATAATTAAAGTCTTAAAGACATTTCAAAAAGGGACTCTAGCTTAGCAACGAGTTAACTAGATAAAGAAGTGTCCCTTCACTCAAAGGGAAGGTAAAAGCATTACATTACTCTTTAGATTGGAGACTATAATGCATGGTGCATAAAGAGGGTCCCAACTAACTCTCCTAATTCTTTAACTATGTTTCCCCCATAGGAATTCTATCTAGTTGATCCATGTAGTTGCTACGTGTTTATGTTTTGGTACTACCTTGGCAAGTACTTCGCCTACTTTCAATGTAGGGTTTAATTACACCAGATTCAACACTAGCTCATCTGGTCTATGTCGGTTAGGGAAAGATGTTACCAAAAGGTAAAACCAATTAAAGGACTTCAACTCTAACTTGGATAACCTAAGGGGTCTAGCTTATTCTAGGTAGGGGTATGGGACTCTACCTAAACATTGCTCTAGTTAGTCTTGAGGGGAGTCTTAGGAGGAGGTTCTTATATGTTTATGTGAATATAGTAAATGATGTATATATATGATGATAACATAAGATGAAATTCAAGCCTAAATGCCAAGATATGTAAACTTGGACATTGGTCAAGTTTTCTTGTTTAAGATACATGATTGAGTAAGGTTGTGGGGATTTGCTTTTTCATTGCACTTGTTGACTTGATAAGGACTTGTGATTAGTTGTCTTTATCATTGTGATATGTTTAACTCTTAATCAAAATTTTAAGTGTGTTGTGATAGGTATTACTTCTTGTGATAGTAAGCATGTTTGGTTGATTAATATGACTTACTTAACTTTGCATTAAGCTCTTAAAAGGGGTAGAATGACATGTTTTGATAAAAAGTCCATTTTAGCATGTTTTGCTTGTGTATGTTCATAAGATCTCATACTTAGTACATGTGGAGTACTAACCCCATTTCTTACCTTGTCCCAAACATTTTAGGTTCCGGTCGTTGACGAGTTTGGTACAAAATATTGTTGAAGGCTTGGATTCTTCCTTACATCCATGTAGGGTAGGTCCTCAACTTTCTAGCGCAATGTCATCTTCTAGTTTTGGAATTTGTTATCAGCTTATTGACTCTATCATTTCTTTCCTTGTCATTTGAATATTGTAATTTCGTTTGACCTATACATGGTCTTGTTGACTTGATGTAAGGGCTATTCCCATATTGTGACATCCGTTTACATGGTATGAGATGAGACAATCGTTCAAACTATTTCTATATTGCTATATATATATATGTATATATATATGTGTCTGTGTGTGTGTGCGTGTGTGTGTGTGTGTTTGTGTGTGTGTGTGTGTGTTGTGTGTGTGCATGCAATAAAAGTAGAAGGTTATGTAACCTTCTTATATGAATGGTCTTTGTATTCTTGATATGAATATATATTATTTGTATATAGAGGTCTATGTAAACCTTCAAGTAGAGAAAATAAAAGTTTTAATTTTTTCCGCATTTTCAACCTATGAATGTAATGATGTGTAACTAATAGGCTAGTCTTAATCTTTAAAAAGGATAATGACGCAGGTAACGTCAAGATGGGAAAACAGTATGTGACACAATGATATCACATTCAACATAATCATATCATGCTCTCATAGTCATCATATCTTATCTTTTTAATTTAATCATATATAATACTTCAATTGCACCAAATCATCGTCAAGTATAATCCATCATTATTGAAATAAGGATTTAAACACCATAATGTCTTACCAAGTAGCCTCTATGATCTACATCATAAATCTCACCTTAAATTCATCACAATTATTAAATAACTCACTCATCATCACTATAATATAGTGAAATAAGCAATAAAATAACCAATTATACAAGTCCAATTCATAACTAGGGTTAGACTAAAGGGTCAAATTCATAGCTTCTATCATAAAAGTAAGACAATGAATAAGAACTACAACAATTAACCCATGAAAAATCATATTCTATCAAGAATAATCAAAGTAAATCAACATTTAATCAAATTAAAAGACAAATCACAAAATTTGAAAAAAAACTCATTTTTTTGAAATCTTTTGAAATCAATTTGAAGGAGCCTCTTTGGGAAAGAGATCCCAAGAGAGAATAGCTTCCATAACTTAACAATCATTGAAGATTTATGTAGATAAATTTGAAATCTTGCAGCCCTGATCACCTTGAACCTTGGTCTTCAATGGCGTTCTTTGGGGAAAGAGAGAGAAAGTAAAGAGAAGGTGGAGCGATTTGAGTTTGGGAATTGAGGAGTGTTAGGTTTGTTTAATGAGGGTTATGTCGTATATACTAACTTAAATAAAGTAATTAACCTTCATCTAACTACAATTTACTTAACTAACCAACTAACTAACTAAGTCACTAAAACATAACAGTGAGCATACCCCTTAAACGACAGTTTGCCATTGATGGGGCATCTATAAAATAACGGCACTGTTATGGCAAGACTTTCATTTGATTTTGAGAATATGATTTCTAGTCATTTTGGAAAATGTCTATGTTTTGACTTACGGGGGTATCGATGGAGCGTTGATCAATCGATAGATTGTCAATTGGCTTTCGTGTTGCAATAAATGAAAACCCATAATCAAATATCCTCTATTATCCGGCTAAACCCAAGAAACTACAAATATCAATTGGAGTCAAAGGTCTAGGTCAATTCCTGAATGCTTCTGTTTTCTTTGGATGGACCTCTATACCCTTGTTTGAAACAAAATTACAAAGAAAAGAGACCGATCTGAACCAAAATTTACACTTACTATATGTAGTAAAGAGTTGATGTGCCTTGAGGGCTTGCAATACTATCCTAAAATTATCAATGTGTTCATCATCACTATTACAATACAAAGATATCGTCAATAAAGATAATTACAAATAAGTCAAGGTAATTCCGGAACACTGTGCCATAAGGTCCATAAAGTTGTTGGGGCATTAGTTAGACAAAAAGACCTGACTTGGAACTCACAATGAACATACATAACTATGAAAGATATTGTAGGAATGTGTTCACTTATAACCCAATGTTTGTGATATCTCGACCTCAAATCAATTTTCGAAAAGTAACTCTCTCCTTTGAGTTAATGAAACAAATCATCAAACCATTGGTTAGGTTACATATTCTGTATAATGACTTTGTTAAATTCCTGGTAGTCGATGCACATTCTAAGAGACCCGTCTTTCTTCTTAACAAATAATATCGGAGGTCCCCATGGAGAAATGTTTGGTTGTACCAAAACCTTATTTAACAAATATTTGAGTTTACCCTTTAGTTCATTCAACTCATCTAGAGCCATTCGGTAAGGAGGTGTAATACCTCAAAAACTGAATTAGGTGAAGCTAGATCCTAACATGGTTTCATGAGGGTATAAGGTCCTAAATTTTTCTCTAATTTTGCATTGGGAAGTTTCTAGAGTTGAAACGTCAAGAGACAACTAAGACATTCGACGACAAAGTCAGCTATATGCCTCATATGTGGTTATATTCTTATATATATGTGTTTTATTAGTTAATAGGGTCATAATATGAGTTATTATAGTATTCATAGTCAGTTTTTCATGTTTCGTAAAGGTTGAAGATCAAACGTCCAAGAACGTCCATGACGTTCAAAAGGTTTGCCTTGAAATGAGCTTGTGTGTGTTGGCATGTTTCGTTGGGTTTTACTTGTTCGTTTTTGATGAAATTCATGAGAGAGGCCCTTAAATCATATAACAAACATATTTAGGTCTTAAACGACTAGGTGAAAGTTCCCAATGACCTACCAAGGGTCCTTGAGGAAGTACCCTTTCCTTGAGGCAAGACTGTCTAAGATATCCCCAAACGACGGAGGCAATAGACGGCTCGTGGGACAGTCGACGCCTCGTCAATACATTTTGTGGGTGGATACTATGGCGTGGGAGGAGAGAATAAAAATATCAGCCTCTGTCCCAAACCACAGAAAAACAGAACGGTCCGTTGGTTGCGAAATTTGTCATACGTGGCCACTCGTGGGTTGAGGTTTTTTCTGCTCATCTTAACTATTAAGTTAGGGATAAAGTTGAAAATTCACACTATATCCAAATAAGAGAATGGGCGGTTACTTTGGGGTCTTTTGAATATTTCCAATATTCTTATAAGCCTTTAACACTGAGAAGAATTCATTCTTCAAAATAAAAACCCAAAATCACTTAGCAATTTTCTAGAATTCAATTGGAGACAAAATTCAAGGATGGGCTGTGATTGGAGATTTTAGTGGTAATTATACATCATATTGGATTATTAGATTTATTGAGGTATATTTTTTCATCCTTGAAACTCTATTCATCAATTAGCCCAACTTCAAAAGAGTTTTCTTAAAGTTTTAAAAGATGAATTATCCAATTTCATGATCTATCCATGGTTCTTGCATTAAAGTTTTTAAAGAATTTTATATTGATTGAATTATTGTTAATTAGATGATTTAAACTTAATAACCTATGAACCCATTTAATTGATGAACCCTACTTTTTTACTTTTTGAGGGGTTAAGTTATTTGGACCTAATGCTTATGAATTCGAGTGATGGGCTATTAAATGATGTAATAATTGTATTCAATTGATGTATAATTGGTCTGAGATTGATGAACCTATGTTGAAATGAACTAGTTTCTTGAATATCATAGTTTACGTTTTGAATTATTGGTTATGGCAATAGGTAAGGGTCTTAATGTTATTGAATTGACTTATTTGAACATGGATTGAAATAGAGCGAATGGATTGGTGGTACGTTGACCAAATTCTATTTATTTTATAATAATTAGAATTAAATTATGTTGTGGTTGGTCTGCTCCACCAATGGTGGCGGTGCTCTGTGCTTTACTTGCGATTGATGTGTCCTCGTCAGCGTTACTTTATGTTTTATGATGATCACGGCCTTGTCGTCACTACTTGAAGTATTATAATGAGTTATGTAGTTGAGTTAACGTGAATTCTGAGAATATCTATCTACATGTGAAGTAATGTTAAAGTATGTTTTCTTTCTATTTATTTTAGAAGATATTGTTAGACTATGACTATATGCTTATATGTGTAGTCTTTGAGTTGATGCATGATCGATCCTTCTTGATTGTATGAGTTTTGATGGTTATAGTGGTGATGATATAATAATGCATAGGATTACATAAAGATGATAAGGGTCATTTCTAAGTGCTTTAAAGAATGATATTCTATATGTAATAAAGTAAAGTATGTTTTGTCTTTTTTTGTAGACTTCGTCCCTTATTTGATAAATGTATGAATGATATGCGAATACGAGACGTCCTTACTAGATAAGCATAGTGAACCCTTTTCTTGTATGAATGAATGATATAAGAGACCTTAAACGATGATAAGAAGGTGATGTACGTGGAATCTTAAACCTAGTGGTGAAGTTCTGTCATGAATTTTTAGTCAAGAGTCGTAATGGTATCCTTCATGTAAAGGATGATGGACCTAGGGTTGATTGACTTGAACGTCATCATAGCATCCATAGGAAATACATGATGAGCTATCTATGTCTCCATTGTAAGGTATCCCTATTGGATATCATTGGTTCGGTGGATGTGATTGAGTTATGAACTAGGTATGGAACCTCTTCATATAATCCTTTATTGTCAATTACTCTATGAGAATAAAGTCTAGCATCGAGTGATTTTATCATTGAAAGTAGATCTACTAGAGAAGGAGACTAGAGTACAATGTAGCTCTGTTTGAGAATGAGAATAAAGTGAATAAAAGATGTTCATATTCCTAAAACCAGTTACTACATGGTATGTGTCCTAGTTCTACCCTTGTCAAATAAAACACGCTCATCGAAGTAGGTAAGAACTCTGGATTCAAAGTTTAGTTATCATGGTCTATGTCAATATTGCCTATTCTCATTATATGGGATACCTACTAGCATTAGTGAATTTCTATGAAGTTTAGGTGGTGGTATGGGACGCTATCTATACATTGCACAACAAGATTTGAAGATGTTAGTCAGAGTTAGTAGGTTTTGTCCAAGACCATTACTTCAATGTCATTATGTGATGACTGAGTGTTAAATGACTTAAGCTAAGAAAACATGTTAATTGAATAGGTGGTTAACAAGAGTAGTTAAGGGTTGTCTTGTTAAGGTGTGAACGGGGCATAGGAATGGTGACTTCTTATCTTGCCTAGACAAGTCTTAAGAATGACTCTAATTAGGGAAGATGATTGACTATGTTGACATGATGTAAGCGTTAGGTAGTCATGAGGATTATTTCGATAATTTTAAAGATGTCAATCATGGACATTATCATTTTTATTTACTTAAGTAAGTCTTTTGATAAACATCGGAAGGAGAATGTGACATAATCTATATTTTTATGGATTATGTGAGAATGATTGTATCTTACCGTAGTTTATATGATCTCTTAATTGTGTGTGAAGGGATTGTATTGGTGTTCGCTTCATAACTCACTCAAGTGAGACTTATAGTCACCTTTGGTAGAAGAAGCTCATGTTCGTGTGTATGGTTTCTTGTAAGTGTGTTTGATCTCATTATCGGTATCTTGGGGATAGTTTAGGTTTGCCTATAGAGGTTTTATGGGCGGTCTATCGTTGTCTTACTCAAGTGATTCTTATGATAGGTTTGATGGAGGGAATTGAATGCTAGAGAGTATCCAAGGAGAATTTGATAGGCTTCACTGTAGCACTTAAGGAATTCACCTTAACAGTAAATAGAGTCAATCTAAAGTGACATAGTTTCATTGTAATGTTCATAAAAACGATATAAATTTTTTTAAGTTATTTCTTATGTGTTTCAAAGGTGATAAATATTATTCTTATGATTATGATCTGATGTTTTAATAAAAAAATTACATGTTACAAATAAATGATCATTTTCATGATTTTATGCATTCTGTCATACTTATATGTGGTTGTACTAATTTCATGCTTTTTTCTATCGGTAATGTTATTCATAGATGAAGGTTCTTTTATAGATCTAAGCTTGGACTAGATGATCCTTCAAGAAAGTTGAAGTATGTCTTCATTTCACTCAAAGGCATAGATATCTTTTATGTCTCTTATTGAAGTATTCTAATAGAGTAAGTATTTGTATATTCATTTTGTTTTGGCCGTGTCCCAAAGTATTCTCGTGTCTAAGATTTGATGAAATGAGACTTAGTATTTCCTATGAGTTTTATATGACATATATTTAAAGGCTTATATAATGTTTATAAAATATTTTAGTTCCACTACTTTTTATATGTTTATATGCGATGAACGATACGGAAATGCTTCTAAAATACCTCCGAGAGATCAAGTACGCTGGTTGCATTACGTCAATGCCATAGCTTCTAGGGTGTGGGTTCAGGATGTGACAATCTTTGTATTAATGCATAGGTTATAAAAGTGGGATTATAAATCAAACAGTCTTATGAAGTCACGTCTAGTAGAGTCTTCACCATCGGTGTGAGTCGCGAGACATCTATGGGAATGTGATTATAGGACGATAGATTTTACCTTTTTTTCTACTCTTATGTCGTGTTGTAGAGTAAAAGTTATGAATACTCTTTTCTTATGGTTTTCTTTGTGTTTTTAGAAAGATTAATACGATGAGTACTCCTGGTAGGGGAGTTGAGGAGAATGATGTGAATGAGGAGTTTCCTCCTCATGTTAAGCAAGTTTCCCAAGGTGCTCATGGTTCTCACGGTGACAAAGTCGTTAATGGAGGTCAAGGTAATGAGATTCCGGTGGGTCCCCTAGGAATGAAAAATGGTGAGATTAGAGAGGCCTTACTTTCTTTAGCCCGATCTTTGACTACCCATATGAATATGGGTATCGCATTTAGAGTGAATATTGTGGAGAGAACTATGACAACTAGATTTAGAGACTGTGGGATGAATCCTCCTATCTTTGTTGGCTTTAGGGTTGGAAATGATCCCTAGAGTTTATTGATGATGTGTATAAGATAGTACATGATATGTGATTGACTTCTAGGGACAAAATAGATGTTTCTTCGTATCAATTTAAATACGTTGCTCAAGTGTGGTACACACAATGGAAAGGCAATAGGCCGGTTAAGTTGGTGATATGCTAAAACATACTTCTCAAATAAGAAGTAAAGCGGTCTTATCATGTAAAGAACCTAACTAATGCGGTTGGGATCGTTGCCACGAGGAATATAGTTCAGAGTTAACATTATTCTATTATTACTATTATTTAGTCAATTATTTTCCTAGAAAATAAAAGACAACAAAGAGGGGTTTTATATCTAAATTAATGAAAATAATTAACTAAACTAAAATAAAAAACTAATAGATTTAAATCTTGGAGTTTAATAATTAATAAAAGTAACTAGGTCTTAAATGTTCCCCACATGTTCCTAACTTGATAATTCTAACTATAAAAATTCAATCCTATTATCTTGCATGTAAAGTAATAAGCTATGTATCTCTAAATCCTTGGTCCGGTATCTAGAAAATTTCAGTTCGCACCTTTGTCCGGCTACGTGTATTGCTATACAAACCCTTAACTTTAGCTCATATTAAGCATTGTATTCGATATTTGACTAAGTTCATACCTCATACTAATCGACACTAGCCTATTATATAGTATACACTAAATCTATGTTGATAATTCTTTTCCTATTATCTACCTCCTTCATATGGCAAGTAGAATTAAGGCGAGATCTAACGTTCGCCATCCGTTAAAAAGACTTTAAAAGAAAGAATTATCAATACATGCAAGACACTATTCTAGAATTGCTATTTTTGTTAGATTTTACCTCATTATTCATCCATGGTTGCCACAACCCTAGTAATGGAGTTTAGTTATACATAGATAATCACACATTGATATATTTAATTTAAGAATTGATGCACTTACTTTAATGAGAAAGAATAAAATCAAAAAATTCACTTGATTAATAAAAAAAGCAATAACAATAAGTTCCTGAAAAAGTGTAACAATTATTGAAATTAATCCTTCAATACATAAACAAGAGAACTAAAGATTATCCAAAAGTCTAACTATCCAAAAAGTCTACTATCAAAGAGTCTAACTATTAAAAAAAAGTCCACTATAAAAGAGTCTAACCCCAAAAACGAGGTTTTTCAAACTATTTATTATAAAAACAAAAAATCTAATAAAAGAAAGATTCTAATTATTGTAAATTTGTCAAAACGCGTCTGGGTCGACGAAACTCATGACGGACCATCGTTGTCACAACGGGCCTTCATGGCCTCCATTGTCCCATATTTGACAAATTCTTCAGTTGCTGTCTTCATTACCCTCAACGGACAGGTATGACGGCCCGTTCCAAGCACGACGGTTTGTCAACGGTCTCCGTTCCATAGTGCTTTAACTTCTTGGAATTTGGGTACTGGGATTACTCTGTGATCATCAAGATGAACCAGCAGGACGGACCATCTTGGCTTTGACGGTCCGTCATGGACTTCCTTAATCCCACACTAGGTCAGACTTTCCCATCTTCCTTCAGCAGCCTAGAGTGGAATCAGGACTGTCAAACTTATTAGACGAGGTAGACTATGAAGACGTGGCGGGTGCAGGGAATTTTGCAGACCCGGAGGCTTCCTCTGACCACAAAACTCCAATGGAATTAGACGCTCCTTCTTCTTGTGTAGCTGACATAGAAGGTGTGACGGTCAGTGTGCTCTCCTCATCAGACTTAGAGGCACTGAATACGCCGGACGCCACCTTTTTGGGCGTAGCTCTGGTTTCATGTGAAGCTCGTGCTAGCGTGGCAATGCCTGGGAGCACCTACTCGGGATCATGCTCATCATCAAAGCCTATAACCAATCGGGCAGACGAGGCGATAGACTTTGAACGCCCACGTGCGTAAAATAGATATTGTTTCGATGCAATTAAAGATAGTACATGTAAATAATCAATTTTAGTACTAGAAGGAGCAAATAAGAAAAGCAAAAATTAGACAAATTACCTATAAGAGCAGAGTTGTGATGACATCTATGTATTAGCAAAGAAATACGACGAACCAGGTGACGACTCATCAATAGTATGACGGACCGTCATAGGGTCCTTCATGTCTTAATACAATGATGTGTATGTGGAGACCCCTAAAGAAAAGTCTCTGGAAGTTATGATTGATAAGAAGGATGGACCTTCGTGATAATGACGGTCCGTCATCGATGTCCGTCGTGGGTCACTTAGAAAAAGTATGGAGACCCTTAGGAGAGGGGTCTCTAACCGTCATGATGGTTGTGCAAGACGAACCGTCGAGGGTATGACGGTCCATCGTAGATGACCGTCAGAGGATACATGGGGGAAAAATAGATACCCTTATGACAAGGATCTCTGACAACCATGATAGTTGTGCAGGACGAACCGTCGTGTTAATGACGGTCCGTCTTAGATGTCTGTCAAAGGAAACTTAGAAAAAGTTGGAGACCCTTAGGAATAGGCTCTCTGACAACCATAAACGTTATGCAGGATGGACCGTCGAGTGTATGACAGTCTGTCGTAGATGTTCGTCAGAGGACACATGAAAAACATGGAGACCCTAGGACAAGGGTCAACCTTGACGGTTGTGCAAGATGGACCGTTGTGTTAATGTTGGTCAATCTTAGATGTCCGTCAGAGGACACTTAGAAAAAGTTTGAGACCCTTAGGACAAGGGTCTCTGACAACCATGACGGTTGTGCAGGACGGACCGTCGTGGGAACGACGGTCCGTCGCATGTGTCCGTAGGTGGACACTTAGAGAAAATGAATAGTGAGGTGTCGGAACACACCCTATGACGGTTCGTCGTGGGTACGACGGTCCGTCATCGTGGTCTCAATCTTTTATTTAGTGACAGAACATAGGATGCCACAATAATCCCCTATGACTCAAATGGAATACATAGTGTTGACCTACATATTTCTAACCCAAATACCTAGAGAATTAGCAAGCTAAAGCACTAATTTCTCGAGTTTAAACAAGTAAATTCGAGGATTCTCAATCTAGGTCAGACAAACATCGATAAAAAAAATGAAGACCCTCCAAAGAGAAAAAGGATAATAGTAATTGAAAAAAAAATACAATGTAAATGGGTAGAGATCAGAGACACATACCTTAGAAAAGGATAAAAACAAGCAAGTGCGGCACTTGGTTATCAAGAACAGAACCAGAGCAGTAGACTCTGACCAGTAGACAGAAGATTTCCGGCATTGGGGATTTGGGGAAGTGATCAGTTGATAAAGAATAGAGGTAGCAAGTTGGAAGTTTGAAAGGTAGGGAAAGTAAAGAGGAAAAGAATGGTTGAAATGAAGGGGTGTTTTTTTTAAGGTTGACAATTTTTAAAATTTTCAAGCTGGGTCGGGTTGGGTTGTTGGTTAATGACACAACGAGTCCCCGATGATGGTCCGTCACGTATGCAATGGTCCTTCATGGGTTTTGTCGTGGGTGCCCTAATTTTGAAAATAACTAAAAAACGTACTTGGGAAGACGGATTTATGCGACGGTCCGTCGCAAGCATGACGGTCCATCGATGTATCCTCAGTAAATGTTGTGGAGTGATTTTCTGCTGTTTTTCCTGGTGATGGGCCTGTAAATTTGAAACCCATTAGTAGAAAATGCTACCATTACTTGAAAGAAAACTATTAATATTGGGTTTCCTCTAAACCAGCGCATGATTAAACATCACGGCACGACTAAAGACACATGATTACTCAGACTTTATACAGATGGTGTGCCTCGATCACTTTATGCACCGATTCAGCATGCCTGAAATAAATTTTTATTCGTTTTCCATTCACCTTAAACGGCACTTCCTCCTTGGTTTCCAAGTCAACATGCTCAATGAGCGCATAGTTGGGTAAAAAAGTAAGGGCCAATCCATTTGGGCTTGAGCTTTCCCAGAAACAAGGGCAACCTAGAATTGTATAAAAGCACAAAATCCCCAACCATTACTCTAGTTTTTCAATTTTTAGGTCATCGTACTTGTTCAACTTTTCTTTGTAGGATATAGCAGATACCGATTGGAGCTTACCATTCTGCCTCATGGACCTACAAATGTTGAAGGTCACATCTTCATTGTTCAATCGAAATTTTATCTGCCCATTTCCATATCAACTAAGGCTCTACACGTAGAAAGGAATGGCCTCCAAAGAGTAATAGGCACTTCAAAATCGACTTCACAATCAAGAATAAATAAATCTGTCGTAGATATGAACGACTCAACTTTTACTAGTACATAGTGGAGTATAACTATAGGCCTTTTTACTAATCTATCAACCATCAGTAGCCGCATCGCAGCGGGCTTTGGATCTCCCAAACCTAACTTCTTATAAATCGAGAGGGGCATGAGATTTTTGCTTGCCACAAAATAACATAATGTTTTCGCAAAATGTAATAACCCCACTGTACAAGGAATAGTGAACGCACCCGAATCTTCTTTCCTTTGTACTAGAGATCATGTAACAATAGTACTATAATGCTGCATTCTATAATCATCCTCATAAGTGACCGATCTTTTCTTTGTAACCAGATCTTTCATAAACTTGGTATAACCGGGTATTTGTTCTAGAGCTTCTACCAAAGGGATATCGATAGAAAGTTGTTTTAACATCGTCATAAAACTCCGATATTTACCATTGTTGGTGTTTTTCACTAATCTTTAAGGAAAGGGTGGTGGTGGTCTAGGCATGGGAGTTACCTTTGTAGGCACTTCAACAACTTTTCCACTGTTATCTTCTACTTCACCACTAAGCTCTACCACTTTATCATTATCTTTTATTACCTTTTCCTCATTAGACGACATAGGTGAGTCAATGGTTTGCTTACCACCCCGAGTAGTGATTGCAATACAATGTCCATCATTTTTCAGATATTGGACGGTGTAGCTAGGAACAGTGCCCGGTTGTCGTGTTTTCACGGTCGCGGATAATTTGGCCAGTTGCAACTCAAGGTTCTTAATCGATATTTCATTTGTATCGACTTTTTTGCCCAATGCCTGCTAAATAACCCCTTAACTCTTAAATATGCTCATCACTATTATCGAACCTCCTCATCATTTTGTGCAACATATACTTAACTCGTGCCATACTACCTCCACGATCTCAAGGAGTAACTTTACGATTTTCAGGAGCAACATAGGGACCATTCCTATCATTTCGATTACCATAGTTACCCATGTAATTTTTGTCTCGGAAATAATGATCCTCTTGATTGTAGTTATCATAGATACGACATTGGTTTCCATGACCTCGTGATTCGAGCCTTGGTCACTCGGTCGGAAGCCCCTCGTCTACTAATTTACCGCATAGGAATCCTCCTCATAATAACATTCATTATTCTATGGTGGTTCTTCAGACAAGTAGTTAACTGCTTTATCTTTCTACACCCTAGTGACATGTTTTAATACCAACCAAAGCCTAATTCTCATCTTAGCCATCTCTTAATGAATCTCATCTGTGGCCGGGATTGTGTGTGGATTGCACTACGAAGGTATTTCTTCTAGTGTCTAACTTCCTAGTACTCCAAGCTTTATTATTCTTGGAGATTTTCTCTAACTTTTCGTCAATCTTGGCATAACGACACTCCCCATCAGATTCACCCGCTATAGTATCCAATACCACTTTATTGTTATGAACCTGTCCCCGATAGAAGTATTCCTTTAGTGACTCATCATCTATGCGTTGATTGGGGACACTTCTAAAATATGAAGTGAATCTATCCCGAGAACTGCTAACAGACACTCCTAGTAGTGCCACAAAGTTGTTCACTCTCTCTTTGTGATTTAGTTTCTTGGAGACTAGGTAGTAACGTACTAAGAAAATGTCCCTTAGTTGGTTCCAACTGAAAATTGAGTTTTAAAGGAGCTCAGTGAACCAAATAGCAGCCTCTCGCGGCAGTGAGAGGAAATACTCTTATCCCTATTGCATCCAAATCCAAATCATCCCTCCCTACACAACTTTTACACACTGCCCTTACCTTAGATATATGGGCACGTGGGTCCTCAGAAGGTAACCCTGAAAAAACAAACCCTAGCAATGAGCATTTGCATCAGACTACTAGTTACCACAAAGGTGTGACCTTGTCGTAGAGTGGGCAAGACAAGTGTCCCATCACTGACGACAATATTAACATAGCCTTTGTAGTATTCTTGAGGACGTGGAGTGGGAATTTTCCCCTTTCTTGATTTTCACAAGGACCATCGGGTAATAACTGACCATGAACATCAACTAGAGTTTTGATGTTCTTGTTTGGTTCATCATCGTTAATACCCAAGTTTCAATTCATACTGTGTAGTGTACTCTCTCATTCGTGATCGTAGGGAAATAAGGGTTCTCTTCCTCTTCGGGTGTGTTTGGCACACAAGGAAGTTAGTTCTGCTAGAAATAAAAACGATAGAAAATTAAAATTAAGAAATTATTGAATAAGCTTTAGTAATAAGTCTAACTTAATCTAAAAGCTACTTTCCCCGAAATTGACGCCAAAATTTGATACGCTCAAACTTACTTCTCAAATAAGAAGTAAAGCGGTTGTATCATGTAATGAACCCCACTAATATGGTTCGGTTCTTTCCCACGAGGAAAATAGTTCAGACTTAACTTTATGATATTATTACTATTACTTAGTCAATTATTTTCATTGAAAACAAAAGACAATAAAAGGGAGTTTTAATATCTAAATAATAAAAATAATTTACTAAACTAATGTAAACAACTAAAAGATTTTAATCTTGGAAAATAATCAATAAATAAAAGTAACTAGGTCTTAAGTGTTCCCCACAGGTTCCTAACTTGATAATTCTAACTATAACAATTCTTCGTAGTATCTTGAATGTAATGTAATAAGTTAATTATTTCGAAATCTTTGGTCCCGCATCTAGAAAATTTCACTCCGCCCTGGTCCGGCTACGTGTGTTGCTATACTAACCCTTAAATTTACCTTATATTAAGCATTATATTCGATATTTGACTAAGTTGATACCTCGTAGTAAGTGACACTAGCCTATTAGATACTATACACTAAATCTATGTTGAAAATTCTTTTCCTATTATCTTCCTCCTTGGTCAGGCAAATAACATTAAGGAGAGTTCTAACATTGGCCATCCGTTAAAAATACTTCTAATCGAAAGAATTTTCAATACATCAAAGACCATATTCTAGAATTGGTGTTCTAGTAAGTTTTTAACTCATTATTAACCCATGGTTGCCACAACCCTAGTTATGGAGTTTATTTACCCATAGTCATAATCATACTATTCATATATTTAATATAAGAATTCATGCACTTACTTTAATGAGAAAGAATAAAATCTAGAAATTCACTTGACTAATCAAAAAAAGCACCAACAATCAATTCCAAAAAAAATTGTAACAATTGTTGAAATTAATACTTAAATACTTGTACAGGAGAACTAAAGATTATCCAAAAGTCTAACCATAAAAAAGTCTACTATCAAAGAGTCTAACTTTCAAAAAGTCAACTATCAAAGAGTCTAACCCTAAAAACAAGGTTTTTGAATTATTTATAATAAGAATACAAACATAATAAAAAAGGATTCTAATTATTGAAAATCATTTATAACGCATATCGGTCGACGGACCTCCTGATGGACAGTGGTGGTCACGACGGGCCGTCATGTCCTCCGTCGTCCCATACTTCACAAATTCTTCTTATGTTGTCTTCGTTACCCTCAAAGGACAGGTATGATGGACCGTTCCAAGAACAACGGTCCGTCGAGGGTCTCCGTTCAATAATACTTTAACTTCTGGGAATTTTGGGTAATGGGACTACTCTCTGATCATCATGATTAACCAGCAGGATGGACCGTCATTGTTATGACGTTCCGTTATGAACTTCTGTAATCCCACACTAAGTCAGACTTTCCCATCTTCCTTCAGCAACTTAATTACGATGCCACCTAAGGACCGTCACAAGCACCATAGGTGGCCTCTTGTACATTTCTCAGTCAAAATCTTCCGCGTTCATCTTTGGATAGATTTCCTGCAATAAGGAGAAACTTACATAAAAATAAATATGACAATGCTTCTGGACACACACTTAACTTAAGGAAAAAGCATTCAAAATACCGTTAAACCACGATACATCATCGGGTCAAATAAAGTGGGATGATTTTAAGGAAGCTTTTATGGGAAGTACTTTCTCCATGAGAGGAGGAAAGTGAAGATTGGGAGGTTCATTCATAGGAGAAGCATAAGGATTTTGAGGACGAGTGTAAAAACTTTTAACAAGGATAAAGCCAATATTCCACGTCAAACTATGTTTAAGAAGATAACCCCAATTAAGATTAAGCTAGTGTGTCGAGACCGGAATCTAGATCCCAAAGGAGACAGGCATCGTTGACTTCTAAAAGGTCACAGAGAAGCTTACATATGTCATCGTTACTTCATCTAGGTTAATTTTAGTAGAAAATTTGAAATTTTTGTTACTTATCATTCATAAAATACATTATACTTAAACTCATTAAAGTTCACAATCAACCATCTAAATTTAACATCATCAAATTAATGTAATAGTTATATACTCCATTACGTGTATACTTGCCAGAATGACACCAATACAATTTATGAAATAAGATGAGAAATAAACGCAGGTGGAACATACTCCACTAACTAAAACCTATATCTAAATTAGATTATAATGGGTAAACATCCTCGAAATCGTGAGGGCCTACTGAAGCCGGATGAATGCTCCACTTCCGAATATTTTCAACATCAACAAGTAAGCTCAAACGTCCACCTTTGTCTGCACGTAGCAGAGTTGTATGGCATTAGTGCACACTTGTACTAAGTATGGGTATATGAAATCACACATCAAGGACAGGCATGATTAAGAATATCTCTTTCCTATCAATATGAATTATGGAACAAAAGTCCGTGGACTTCCCAATTTCGAATTTGAAATGTAGTGCCATGAGAATAACAAGCTACATTATACCTATCATTTTGCAAACAACACATAACATATTACACAAATTATATCACATAGTTCATATCATTGTTTT